>JAXIVJ010011581.1:12500-43123 GCA_036785665.1 Chirona hameri | reverse complement strand
GCCCAGCTCTCGGCCGTTAAACAGGCCTGGACGTAATTTCGGCTCCGCCCCGCTGGCACGCTCGTAAATTACGCAGTAAAAAACTCACTGAAATATGCATCCAACAGGGAGGCTAGAAATTCGTGCAGCCACCGTGAAAGCGAAATTGCCCGCGGAGGCCAGTGTGCCGTGCGGCGGCCTGACTGGTTGCCACTCTGCAATCTCCCATCTGGCCTGGTGAGCTCGGTGTGCAGCGCACAAGGTGCGGTATGTGGGGCGTGAGTGGGGGAGCTATGCAGCGGCTGGACGCCGCACCTCGCTATGTGTTGGCCCAGGTCAGGTCACGTCCGCGCGTGGCGTGTCATTTGGCGACCACCGATGTCAGTCGGTGTCGGCTAATGCCAGTCAGTGTCAACGGGTGTCGAACGGTGTCAAATTAGCGAGGCCAGGCCAACTAGATCGGTCGGACCAGGTCAGAGCTGAGAGGATTGTCACCACTAGTCACTTGTGGAAAAAGCTTGGTGAAAAGGAAGAAAAAGTCGGCCCAGCTGCGCCCTTATTATCGATATTCAGTTAACATTTAGTCACCAAGCATCATAGGCATTGTTGTTGGAGGATGTCGCCATTCATGTTAGTCTTAAACGTACTCATTTACCGAAGATTTATCGCCCCATAGTTGCTCCCTTAATTTGTATAAGATTTAACTTGCTTTGGTTAAGCACGACGTGATGTGATAAAAGGACTCAGTACGGATGATCACAAAATGAACATAACACTACACCGACGGAGAACTGTCTTCGTCATATTTTATGGATCGCCAGCCGTACATAATTGTTATTTCTCTGTGACGTTCCCTCAAGCATCGAAATATCTACAGCACACAGCAGGGATGTCAGATAGGATGGCTGCACATCAGGGATGTCAGATAGGATGGCTGCACAGCAGGGATGTCGGACATGATGGCTGCACAGCAGGGAGGTCGGACAGGATGGCTGCACAGCAGGGATGTCAGATAGGATGGCTGCACATCAGGGATGTCAGATAGGATGGCTGCACAGCAGGGATGTCGGACAGGATGGCTGCACATCAGGGATGTCAGATAGGATGGCTGCACGGCAGGGATGTCAGATAGGATGGCTGCACAGCAGGGAGGTCGGACAGGATGGCTGCACAGCAGGGATGTCAGATAGGATGGCTGCACAGCAGGGAGGTCGGACAGGATGGCTGCACATCAGGGATGTCAGATAGGATGGCTGCACAGCAGGGATGTCAGATAGGATGGCTGCACAGCAGGGATGTCGGACAGGATGGCTGCACGGCAGGGAGGTCGGACAGGATGGCTGTACAGCAGGGATGTCGGACATGATGGCTGCACGGCAGGGATGTCAGATAGGATGGCTGCACAGCAGGGATGTCAGATAGGATGGCTGCACAGCAGGAGACTTTTAGCTATGACCCGGTTTGGAGCGCATCTCGTATTGGACGAAACAGGAAGGAACTTTGCCGATGCTAAACGATGCTAAACAGCACGAAAATTACCATCAATGTATAACATTGGAAACGATATGAGTGGGGTGTCAATAGATGAGCCCGTCAGTGGCAACTCAGAACAAAATGGGTATGCTTCATTTAACGTTTTACAACGCGTCCCTGCACACCCCACATTATACCACGTCCCTGCACACCGCACATTATACAGACCTCCACCAAGGTGATTAAGGCATTGGTATGGCAGGTATGGATACCTGCGACAGTGCGACCCCAGTGAATAGCATTACATCAATATACTACGTCACTGGACGTCCATAACGGTGCGCCCATTTGAGCAATACAGAACACAAACTCGATAGATCATTGGGAGCGGTACGTGGCATCGCATGGCCGGCACCGCTATCGTGTCGAGCAGTCGACAACGTGCACGCGGCCCGAACACAATACATACATCGCTACACATACTTATGCCTTTTGGAGAGGAAAACGTGCACGGGAAAAATGCGTGAAACCCGGGAGTTGTGACACACTGCAAACCCGTGTAGTACAGCGGATTGACCCGTGCAGTACAGCGGATTGACCCGTGTAGTACAGCGGATTGACCCGTGTAGTACAGCGGATTGACCCGTGCAGTACAGCGGATTGACCCGTGTAGTACAGCAGATTGACCCTGTAGTACAGTGGATTGACCCGTGCAGTACAGCGGATTGACACGTGTAGTACAGCGGATTGACCCGTGTAGTACAGCGGATTGACCCGTGTAGAACAGCGGATTGACCCGTGCAGTACAGCGGATTGACTCGTGTAGTACAGCGGATTGACCCGTGCAGTACAGCGGATTGACTCGTGTAGTACAGCGGATTGACCCGTGTAGTACAGCGGATTGACCCGTGCAGTACAGCGGATTGACCCGTACAGTACAGGGGATTGACCCGTACAGTACAGCGGATTGACCCGTGTAGTACAGCGGATTTCGCCTATCCCGTGTAGTACAGCGGATTTCGCCTATCCCGTGTAGTACAGCGGATTTCGCCTACCCGTGTAGTACAGCAGATTTCGCCTACCCGTGTAGTACAGCGGATTTCGCCTATCCCGTGTAGTACAGCGGATTTCGCCTACCCGTGTAGTACAGCGGATTTCGCCTATCCCGTGTAGTACAGCGGATTTCGCCTATCCCGTGTAGTACAGCGGATTTCGCCTATCCCCTGCAGTACAGCGGATTTGGCCTATCGCCTGCGGCGGTATACGTGTTTGGTCATGTCGGGCGGGTGGTGGCGTGCGGTTGGGTGATGCGGTGCCCATCGTCTCCGGGTGACGTCACGCCGCTGCTCAGAACTCTCCCTCTCCCTCTCCCTCTCCCTCTCCCTCTCCCTCTCCCTCTCCCTCTCCCTCTCCCTCTCTCTCTCTCTCTCTCTCTCTCTCTCTCTCTCTCTCTCTCTCTCTCTCTCTCTCTCTCTCTCTCTCTCTCTCTCTCTCTCTCTCTCTCTCTCTCTCTCTCTCTCTCTCTCTCTCTCTCTCTCTCTCTCTCTCTCTCTCTCTCTCTCTCTCTCTCTCTCTCTCTCTCTCTCTCTCTCTCCTCTCTCTCTCTCTCTCTCTCTCTCTCTCTCTCTCTCTCTCTCTCTCTCTCTCTCTCTCTCTCTCTCTCTCTCTCTCTCTCTCTCTCTCTCTCTCTCTCTCTCTCTCTCTCTCTCTCTCTCTCTCTCTCTCTCTCTCTCTCTCTCTCTCTCTTCTCTCTCTCTCTCTCTCTCTCTCTCTCTCTCTCTCTCTCTCTCTCTCTCTCTCTCTCTCTCTCTCTCTCCTCTCTCTCTCTCTCTCTCTCTCTCTCTCTCTCTCTCTCTCTCTCTCTCTCTCTCTCTCTCTCTCTCTCTCTCTCTCTCTCTCTCTCTCCCGCCGGAGCCGCCGCCGGACGTCGGTCAGGTCACGGCGGCTGTCCGGTGACCCGGTGACGCCCCAGGCCTGGACATCCGCTCTGTGTGGTGACGCAGGTCAGGTCGGCGCAGACTGCACTCCCCGGCTCTGTCGGCGGCGTGTCGTCGGGGCGGCCCACACAGCGTCCGTGCGTTCGGTGCGCACCGTCAATGTCACCGGCTCACCGTTCGCCCATGCTACCCGCTGCAGGCGGGACCTTGCAAGCCGGCCGCTCCTCGCCAAAAAACCGGCTAGCCTTGGAGCCGGACTCGTCGCTTTTTGCGGCGCGGCGACGACGTGGCGCAGGTAGTGCTGCGTTTCCGCCCGTCTCCTGCTGAACTGAGTCCTCTGAGGATTCTGTCCTCACGGCCGGAAGGCCGGTGTCGTCCTCCCGAGGACCACTCGGAGATGCCCTCTGGCTGGAGTTTCCTCCCGAGGACGGGCTGGAGGAGAGCCCCACGTCCGCTGGATGTCGCTGCACACCAGGATGATCAGCCGTTAGTCCAAGGCTGGGGGCGGCCAGCGGGTGGCGGGCTCAGCCTTCACTATTGCCGCCGGGAACTCGGCGTGAGGTACGGCGAGGCAGAGAGCCGAGGAAGAACGAGGCGTCAGCTGACACGCGGCAGTGAAACATTGGCCGACGGAGAGGACACAGCAAACTGTAGCCACCCGCAGGATTAACCTTAGTAAAGTGAACAAGGAGCACGCATAGTAAAACAGTGATTTATTTCACCTTCTCTAAGGTATCCCGTGAATATTGAAAATATGTTAGCCATATAGAAAGCTAGAGGTGGGACAGAGCTTACATTAGAAGGAACAGTCAAGTCGAGCAGAGCAGAACGGAGCAGAACGGAGCAGAACGGAGTAGGGCAGGGCAGGGCAGAGCAGGGCAGAGCAGGGCAGAGCAGGGCAGAGCAGGGCAGGCAGAGCAGGGCAGAGCAGGGCAGAGCAGGGCAGAGCAGGGCAGAGCAGGGCAGAGCAGGGCAGAGCAGGGCAGAGCAGGGCAGAGCAGGGCAGAGCAGGGCAGAGCAGGGCAGAGCAGGGCAGAGCAGGGCAGGGCAGGGCAGGGCAGAGCAGGGCAGAGCAGGGCAGAGCAGGGCAGAGCAGGGCAGAGCAGGGCAGAGCAGGGCAGAGCAGGGCAGAGCAGGGCAGAGCAGGGCAGAGCAGGGCAGAGCAGGGCAGAGCAGGCAGAGCAGGGCAGGGCAGGGCAGGGCAGGGCAGGGCAGAGCAGGGCAGAGCAGGGCAGGGCAGGGCAGGGCAGAGCAGGGCAGAGCAGGGCAGAGCAGGGCAGAGCAGAGCAGGGCAGAGCAGGGCAGAGCAGGGCAGAGCAGGGCAGAGCAGGGCAGAGCAGGGCAGAGCAGGCAGAGCAGGGCAGAGCAGGGCAGAGCAGGGCAGAGCAGGGCAGAGCAGGCAGAGCAGGGCAGAGCAGGGCAGAGCAGGGCAGAGCAGGGCAGAGCAGGCAGAGCAGGGCAGAGCAGGGCAGCAGGGCAGGGCAGGGCAGGGCAGGGCAGGGCAGGGCAGGCAGGGCAGGGCAGGGCAGAGCAGGCAGAGCAGGGCAGAGCAGGGCAGAGCAGGGCAGAGCAGGGCAGAGCAGGGCAGAGCAGGGCAGAGCAGGCAGAGCAGGGCAGAGCAGGGCAGAGCAGAGCAGGGCAGAGCAGGGCAGAGCAGGGCAGAGCAGGGCAGAGCAGGGCAGGGCAGAGCAGGGCAGAGCAGGGCAGAGCAGGGCAGGGCAGAGCAGGGCAGGGCAGGGCAGGCAGGGCAGGGCAGGGCAGGGCAGGGCAGGGCAGGGCAGGGCAGGGCAGGGCAGGGCAGGGCAGGGCAGGGCAGGGCAGGGCAGGGCAGGGCAGATCAGGGCAGGGCCGAGCAGGGCCGAGCAGGGCCGAGCAGGGCCGAGCAGGGCCGAGCAGGGCCGAGCAGGGCCGAGCAGGGCCGAGCAGGGCCGAGCAGGGCAGGGCAGAGCAGGGCAGGGCAGAGCAGGGCAGAGCAGGGCAGAGCAGGGCAGAGCAGGGCAGAGCAGGGCAGGGCAGGGCAGGGCAGGGCAGGGCAGAGCAGGCAGAGCAGGGCAGAGCAGGGCAGAGCAGGGCAGAGCAGGGCAGAGCAGGGCAGAGCAGAGCAGAGCAGAGCAGGGCAGGGCAGGGCAGAGCAGGCAGAGCAGGCAGAGCAGGGCAGAGCAGGGCAGAGCAGGGCAGAGCAGGGCAGAGCAGGGCAGAGCAGAGCAGGGCAGAGCAGGGCAGAGCAGGGCAGAGCAGGGCAGAGCAGGGCAGAGCAGGGCAGAGCAGGGCAGAGCAGGGCAGAGCAGGGCAGAGCAGGGCAGAGCAGGGCAGAGCAGGGCAGAGCAGGGCAGAGCAGGGCAGAGCAGGGCAGAGCAGGGCAGAGCAGGGCAGAGCAGGGCAGAGCAGGGCAGAGCAGGGCAGAGCAGGGCAGAGCAGGGCAGAGCAGGGCAGAGCAGGGCAGAGCAGGGCAGGGCAGGGCAGGGCAGAGCAGGGCAGAGCAGGGCAGAGCAGGGCAGAGCAGGGCAGGGCAGGGCAGGGCAGGGCAGAGCAGGGCAGAGCAGGGCAGGGCAGGGCAGGGCAGAGCAGGCAGAGCAGGGCAGAGCAGGGCAGAGCAGGGCAGAGCAGGGCAGAGCAGGGCAGAGCAGGGCAGAGCAGGGCAGAGCAGGGCAGAGCAGGGCAGAGCAGGGCAGAGCAGGGCAGAGCAGGGCAGAGCAGGGCAGAGCAGGGCAGGGCAGAGCAGGGCAGGGCAGAACAGGGCAGAGCAGGGCAGAGCAGGGCAGAGCAGGGCAGAGCAGGGCAGAGCAGGGCAGAGCAGGGCAGAGCAGGGCAGAGCAGGGCAGAGCAGGGCAGAGCAGGGCAGGGCAGAGCAGGGCAGAGCAGGGCAGGGCAGGGCAGGGCAGGGCAGGGCAGGGCAGGGCAGGGCAGGGCAGAGCAGGGCAGAGCAGGGCAGAGCAGGGCAGAGCGGGGCAGAGCGGGGCAGAGCGGGGCAGAGCGGGGCAGAGCGGGGCAGAGCAGGGCAGAGCAGGGCAGAGCAGGGCAGAGCAGGGCAGAGCAGGGCAGAGCAGGGCAGAGCAGGGCAGAGCAGGGCAGAGCAGGGCAGAGCAGGGCAGAGCAGGGCAGAGCAGGGCAGAGCAGGGCAGAGCAGGGCAGAGCAGGGCAGAGCAGGGCAGAGCAGGGCAGAGCAGGGCAGAGCAGGGCAGAGCAGGGCAGAGCAGGGCAGAGCAGGGCAGAGCAGGCAGAGCAGGGCAGAGCAGGGCAGAGCAGGGCAGAGCAGGCAGAGCAGGGCAGAGCAGGGCAGAGCAGGGCAGAGCAGGGCAGAGCAGGGCAGAGCAGGGCAGAGCAGGGCAGAGCAGGGCAGAGCAGGGCAGAGCAGGGCAGAGCAGGGCAGAGCAGGGCAGAGCAGGGCAGAGCAGGGCAGAGCAGGCAGAGCAGGGCAGAGCAGGGCAGAGCAGGGCAGAGCAGGGCAGAGCAGGGCAGAGCAGGGCAGAGCAGGGCAGAGCAGGGCAGAGCAGGGCAGAGCAGGGCAGAGCAGGGCAGAGCAGGCAGAGCAGGGCAGAGCAGGGCAGAGCAGGGCAGAGCAGGGCAGAGCAGGGCAGAGCAGGGCAGGGCAGGGCAGGGCAGGGCAGGGCAGGGCAGGGCAGGGCAGGGCAGAGCAGGGCAGAGCAGGCAGAGCAGGGCAGAGCAGGGCAGAGCAGGGCAGAGCAGGGCAGAGCAGGGCAGAGCAGGGCAGAGCAGGGCAGAGCAGGGCAGGGCAGGGCAGGGCAGGGCAGGGCAGGGCAGGGCAGGCAGGGCAGGGCAGGGCAGAGCAGGGCAGAGCAGGGCAGAGCAGGGCAGAGCAGGGCAGAGCAGGGCAGAGCAGGGCAGAGCAAGGCAGAGCAGGGCAGAGCAGGGCAGAGCAGGGCAGAGCAGGGCAGAGCAGGGCAGAGCAGGGCAGAGCAGGGCAGGGCAGGGCAGGGCAGGGCAGGGCAGGGCAGAGCAGGGCAGAACAGGGCAGAGCAGGGCAGAGCAGGGCAGAGCAGGGCAGAGCAGGGCAGAGCAGGGCAGAGCAGGGCAGAGCAGGCAGAGCAGGGCAGAGCAGGGCAGAGCAGAGCAGGGCAGAGCAGGGCAGAGCAGGGCAGAGCAGGGCAGGGCAGGGCAGGGCAGAGCAGGGCAGAGCAGGGCAGAGCAGGGCAGAGCAGGGCAGAGCAGGGCAGAGCAGGGCAGAGCAGGGCAGAGCAGGGCAGAGCAGGGCAGAGCAGGGCAGGGCAGAGCAGGGCAGAGCAGGGCAGAGCAGGGCAGAGCGGGGCAGAGCGGGGCAGAGCAGGGCAGAGCAGGGCAGAGCAGGGCAGAGCAGGGCAGAGCAGGGCAGAGCAGGGCAGAGCAGGGCAGAGCAGGGCAGAGCAGGGCAGAGCAGGGCAGAGCAGGGCAGAGCAGGGCAGCAGGGCAGAGCAGGGCAGAGCAGGGCAGAGCAGGGCAGAGCAGGGCAGAGCAGGGCAGAGCAGGGCAGAGCAGGGCAGAGCAGGGCAGAGCAGGGCAGAGCAGGGCAGAGCAGGGCAGAGCAGGGCAGAGCAGGGCAGAGCAGGGCAGAGCAGGGCAGAGCAGGGCAGAGCAGGGCAGAGCAGGGCAGAGCAGGGCAGGGCAGGGCAGAGCAGGGCAGAGCAGGGCAGAGCAGGGCAGAGCAGGGCAGAGCAGGGCAGAGCAGGGCAGAGCAGGGCAGAGCAGGGCAGAGCAGGGCAGAGCAGGGCAGAGCAGGGCAGAGCAGGGCAGAGCAGGGCAGAGCAGGGCAGAGCAGGGCAGAGCAGGGCAGGCAGGGCAGGGCAGGGCAGAGCAGGGCAGAGCAGGGCAGAGCAGGGCAGAGCAGGGCAGAGCAGGGCAGAGCAGGGCAGAGCAGAGCAGGGCAGAGCAGGGCAGAGCAGGGCAGAGCAGGGCAGAGCAGGGCAGAGCAGGGCAGAGCAGGGCAGAGCAAGGCAGAGCAGGGCAGAGCAGGGCAGAGCAGGGCAGAGCAGGGCAGAGCAGGGCAGAGCAGGGCAGAGCAGGGCAGAGCAGGGCAGAGCAGGGCAGAGCAGGGCAGAGCAGGGCAGAGCAGAGCAGGGCAGAGCAGGGCAGATCAGGGCAGAACAGGGCAGAGCAGGGCAGGGCAGGGCAGGGCAGGGCAGGGCAGAGCAGGGCAGAGCAGGGCAGAGCAGGGCAGAGCAGGGCAGAGCAGGGCAGAGCAGGGCAGAGCAGGGCAGAGCAGGGCAGAGCAGGGCAGAGCAGGGCAGAGCAGGCAGAGCAGGGCAGAGCAGGGCAGAGCAGGGCAGAGCAGGGCAGAGCAGGGCAGAGCAGGGCAGAGCAGGGCAGGGCAGAGCAGGGCAGAGCAGGGCAGAGCAGGCAGAGCAGGGCAGAGCAGGGCAGAGCAGGGCAGAGCAGGGCAGAGCAGGGCAGAGCAGGGCAGAGCAGGGCAGAGCAGGGCAGAGCAGGGCAGAGCAGAGCAGGGCAGAGCAGGGCAGAGCAGGGCAGAGCAGGGCAGAGCAGGGCAGAGCAGGGCAGAGCAGGGCAGAGCAGGGCAGAGCAGGGCAGAGCAGGGCAGAGCAGGCAGAGCAGGGCAGAGCAGGGCAGAGCAGGGCAGAGCAGGGCAGAGCAGGGCAGAGCAGGGCAGAGCAGGGCAGAGCAGGGCAGAGCAGGGCAGAGCAGGGCAGAGCAGGGCAGAGCAGGGCAGAGCAGGGCAGAGCAGGGCAGAGCAGGGCAGAGCAGGGCAGAGCAGGGCAGAGCAGGGCAGAGCAGGGCAGAGCAGGGCAGAGCAGGGCAGAGCAGGGCAGAGCAGGGCAGAGCAGGGCAGAGCAGGGCAGAGCAGGGCAGAGCAGGGCAGAGCAGGGCAGAGCAGGGCAGAGCAGGGCAGAGCAGGGCAGAGCAGGGCAGAGCAGGGCAGAGCAGGGCAGAGCAGGGCAGAGCAGGGCAGAGCAGGGCAGAGCAGGGCAGAGCAGGGCAGAGCAGGGCAGAGCAGGGCAGAGCAGGGCAGAGCAGGGCAGAGCAGGGCAGAGCAGGGCAGAGCAGGGCAGAGCAGGGCAGAGCAGGGCAGAGCAGGGCAGAGCAGGGCAGAGCAGGGCAGAGCAGGGCAGAGCAGGGCAGAGCAGGGCAGAGCAGGGCAGAGCAGGGCAGAGCAGGGCAGAGCAGGGCAGAGCAGGGCAGAGCAGGGCAGAGCAGGGCAGAGCAGGGCAGAGCAGGGCAGAGCAGGGCAGAGCAGGGCAGAGCAGGGCAAGAGCAGGGCAGAGCAGGGCAGAGCAGGGCAGATCAGGGCAGAGCAGGGCAGAGCAGGGCAGGGCAGAGCAGGGCAGAGCAGGGCAGAGCAGGGCAGAGCAGGGCAGAGCAGGCAGAGCAGGGCAGAGGCAGGGCAGAGCAGGGAAAGGCAGAGAACACCGGGGTAGAGAAGGCGAGAGGAGCGCAGGGGCGGGCCGACAAGCGGTGCCGAGACGCGCCCTTTCACACCGCGTTTTTGTCGGGCTGCACGCAGTCGCCTCGCACCCAGTGGGTAACCCAGATGGAGGAAGGCGCCTTGTAGGACATACCCAGCCCAGGCGAGAATCGTCAAACTAAGCCGGACTAGCTGGCACAGCTGACACTTCAGCAGCCCCACAGGCGTCAGCTCCTACAGGAGCGTCGGCTGTGCCCCAACAAAGGATGGGTCGGCCGCGTACACACCAGAGCGCCAGATGAATGGATGATGCAATTTCAGCCACCCGCAAAATGTCGAGCGCTGAAATATATGGCAAATCATTAACTGGGCTGCGTTGTGTAATTTGTGCCGGCGCCGTCCGTATTGCACAGCTGGTCGTGAGCAGAATGATGACTTAGTGCGCAGAAGCAGGTCGTACTTCGTACATGTACCTCTCAGCTGACAAAGCGCCGGGCTGGAAACTTGTCCATCCCGGCACAGCGGGTTGGAGTCGCTGTGGCACTCGTGATTTGCTCCAGAGCGGAATGACCTGCGGTCGGTTTAGCACTTCAACTAAACGGCAGGTTAAAATTTCGCTAATAACTACTGACGGTGAACTGAACATACGCGATCGGATGGTAGGAGTAGGTGCTCGCGCAACAAAACATTTTATCGAAGGGCTCTGATCCCGGAAATCCGCCCATTCAAGGGTTCGGACTAAATGCATGAGAGAAAATAATTACCGGTGGTTTGCTATGACTTTGAAGCGGCAATCTTCTACGCTAAAAATATGACCTCAGCTTCCAGGTGGGTCATCACATCAAATGTAGTGAGGTAGGACTGCAAAGCATGGCAAGTCCCACAGCTGGCGCTACCGACCTGGACCGGTGGTCAGCGGCGGAGACCAGGACCAGAGCAGTGACGGCGGAGCTATCAGTCGCTCCGTAGAGCTGTGAGAGCTGTGGCTGACGGAGCGGCTGATGACACCAGCTGGTGACAGCCGGACTAGGCCTGGTCAGCCAGCACCAGACCCGGCTGTCAGCTGGTCAGCCGGTACCAGGCGCGGCTGTCAGCCGGCACCAGACCCGGCTGTCAGCCAGTGAGCCGGCACCAGGTCCGGCTGTCAGCCAATGAGACGGCACCAGGCGCGGCTGTCAACTGGTCAGCCGGCACCAGGCGCGGCTGTCAGCCAGCACCAGACCCGGCTGTCAGCCAGTGAGCCGGCACCAGGCCCGGCTGTCAGCTGTTCAGCCGGCACCAGACCCGGCTGTCAGCCAGTGAGCCGGCACCAGACCCGGCTGTCAGCCAGTGAGCCGGCACCAGACCCGGCTGTCAGCCAGTGAGCCGACACCAGACCCGGCTGTCAGCCAGTGAGCAGGCACCAGACCCGGCTGTCAGCCAGTGAGCCGGCACCAGACCCGGCTGTCAGCCAGTGAGCCGGCACCAGACCCGGCTGTCAGCCAGTAAGCCGGCACCAGACCCGGCTGTCAGCCAGTGAGCCGGCACCAGGTCCGGCTGTCAGCCAATGAGCCGGCACCAGGCGCGGCTGTCAACTGGTCAGCCGGCACCAGGCGCGGCTGTCAGCCAGCACCAGACCCGGCTGTCAGCCAGTGAGCCGGCATCAGACCCGGCTGTCAGGCAAAACACGGCCTTGGCGCCACACGCACACACTGACTGCAGCGCAGTCCGCAGGCATGTCGCACTGCGCCGCACTGCACACCATACGTCACCACGTCAGCGTTCCAGCACTGCACACCATACGTCACCACGTCAGCGTTCCAGCGCGCAGCAGAGCCGGCCGGCAGCTGCGGGGAGGAGCGCTGTGAAGGCGGGCTGGCCGGCTCCAGCTGCTGCTGCTGCTGCTGCTGCCCTGTTCTTCGGGACCGGTAACCGCAGACGGAGACGGTGGATACGGCACGGGCAGACGGTGGAGACGGCACGGGGAGACGGTGGAGACGGCACGGGGAGACGGTGGAGACGGCACGTGGAGACGATCCGGAGACGGATACGGGGCCAATGACAGGAGACTGGGCCCACACAGAAGCACAGGACCGATCTGGGCAGGGACGTTTTAAGACATTTAACTTATTGATTTAACTAATTTCACTTGAACAATTCGACACATTTGTCATTTGACTTTGCTAACTGCATCGAACTGAGAGAATCAAATGTTATCGCATAATTTTCCGGCGTGTCTTATTAACATGCAATGCCATGCCTTCCATGTATTGATCAGATACATTGATGCAGTCCATTGCTGCCCCAGATTGCAGCGCCCGCCATGGCCGCAGAGTATAATACTGCACCGGCCGGTCAGCTGGCCAGCCGGCCGCTAACTTCCAAACTCTGACGAGAGATGTCATTGGTATAGCTGGCGCGGAGGGTGACGTCACCTGGCTGGCCCCCGCCGCCGCCGCCCCCGGGGCGCCGCGAGCTAGCCAGTACCCCTCCGTCAAACAGGTGGCGACATCTGGTCGGTCCATGAACTAACCAGCCTCGCGCTGTCGGCCTACCAACAGGGTACCCCGGCCTGGTCGGCTGGTGCGCCCGTTACAAGGTCACTGATGGGGCTGTTGCCTGCTCGAGTGTTTGCAGACTGAGTGTCCCTGCCGTTCCCCTCCCTCGACCCTCGCAGGGCACAGTGTGGGAGAGCTGTTGCTGGAAATGTCCACTGCAGATACACGGCTACAAGGGCCATATTTCATGGCCAGTCATCGTCGGTGCCACATTGGGTGATACAGAGGTACTTTGTATTCGGTAGGTTATGCTACACACGTGTTCATTGGTAGGGGAGCGCGCATAGAGAGACCTCAACACGAACGGGAGGTTATGCTACATGCGTGTTCATTGGTAGGGGAGCGCGCATAGAGAGACCTCAACACGAACGGGAGGTTATGCTACATACGTGTTCATTGGTAGGGGAGCGCGCATAGAGAGACCTCAACACGAACGGGAGGTTATGCTACATACGTGTTCATTGGTAGGGGAGCGCGCATAGAGAGACCTCAACACCAACGGGAGGTTATGCTACATACGTGTTCATTGGTAGGGGAGCGCGCATAGAGAGACCTCAACACGAACGGGAACATAAGCGGTCGGCCAGCCAGAGCAAACTGTCGCCAGCCTCTCCTATTAATCATTGTTCTGAACGGGTAACATCATAAAACAAGTAGGTTTTGTAATGTAATATTGCATCATTTATGTATCAGCATTCAGCATATAGAGAACGGGCTACCATTCTCTGAGCCGTAGATTCGTTTCCCCTCTGAACTCTGGTTCCTGCAGGCCCAAGCCGTTTGGCACCGTGGCCCGTGTGATCTGTGGTCGCCTGTCCGGTACCGGGTGGCGATGGACAGGGGAGGGGGACAGGGGCAGGGCCGTATGACAGTGTATAGTGGGGGCGATTGGTGCCGGCGTGAGAGCGTGGTACTGTCACACTCTCTGTCACTGTGCATCACATGTCACGGTCACCCGCGTTCAGAGGGACGCCCCTGACAGGGCAGTGTAGTGCCGCCCTGTCTCGGGTCCGGGGACTCCCTGCCGGTACAGGGCGTACAGAGGTCACCGCGATGGCACGGAGGGACGCTGTACTGATGTAATGAGGTGAGCTGACCTGCCGCAGGCCCGCTCTTGGACTGCTGGGACTGGGTGGCACATTCCGCCACCCCAGCGTGGCGGGGGTAGCGGCCGCCTCTCCCCTCTGCGAAGCACCGGCTAAATTTAGGCCCGGGTCAGGGAGGAAGTAGCCCGATTATTGGACGGCGCCGTAGCGGCCATTTCTGGAGGAGGGGGGGGGGCTGACAGGTAGGGGGAGAAGGGCTGACAGGTAGGGGAGAAGGGCTGACATGTAGGGGAGAAGGGCTGACAGGTGTGGGTCCCAGGGAGATCGGAGGTGGAGCGGGGAAAACGGCGGCCGCCCGCCTCGGACCGGGTACTCCGGCCGGCGGACGGCGGCGGAGGACGGTCATGGGGCCGGCGGACGGCGGCGGAGGACGGTCATGGGGCCGGCGGACGGCGGCGGAGGACGGTCATGGGGCCGGCGGACGGCGGCGGAGGACGGTCATGGGGCCGGCGGACGGCGGACGGCGGATGATATTCCCGGATTCGTCACCCAGCCCAGCAGGAGACCGCCGGCTGACCAGCGGGGGTCGGCCGCCCCGGCCAGACGAGGGGCGTCACGCACCAGTGCACCGGGACACAGCCACCGAGAAACGGCCGCTCATTTAACACGCATAGAGACCGGCAGTTAATACCGAACAAAGCCACATTATAGGGGGATAGGTTACAGGTTCATCCTATAGATTTTTTTCCAAAAATGGCCATGACCATATTTGTCTTTTTCGCCTGTGTGATTTGAAGTTTTAGGGCGCCGCAATTCCTGGGTAATATGACGCCAGTCTGTAATATGACCCGTAATATGACCCGTAATATGACCCGTAATATGACGCCCGTTTATCAACTGTACATTTGGTATACATGGTTAAGGTTGATATAAAGAAAATAGATGCACTGCACCATGGGTGAAGCTTTTCCAAGAAAGTTGGTGGGGAAAAGTGTCATTTTACTTGTTTGTTTTGTTTGGTTGAGGTGAAAATGACCATTGTAATGCCGGATGTCCTCCAAATCTGACAAGAGTTGGTGGGGCAAACACAAAGTTGGTGGGGCAGTGGCCCCACCATTTGAATAGGAAACTCCACCCGTGCACTACACAGAGCATAAGAAAACAAATAACAGCTCTAGTTTCAAACAAAAACCAGATGCCAATTCAGTGCTAAGCATATCTGCATCATACATTGTCTACCTCAACGTACCAGCAAGTTGCATATAGTTATATTACAGCCAAGTATGACATCAACTTGTCTCAGGATCGGACCATTCACACATTTATTCGGTTTCGTAGCGTACGCCGCAAATAAATATTTCATAAAAAGCAACGAAGAAATTCCCCTTTTCAGTCATCATTTCAAATTCTTCAAGTGGAGCGAATCTCGTTAGTCTGCACCAATATGACTGGCCGTTGGGTGGGTTTGGGAGGGGAGCCGGCGTTGGAGAGCGGCTCAGCCGGGGGATGGGTGCTTGGGAGACTGCTCCTGCTCCGCCGGAGCCGGCCGCCTCCGTCGGCCGATGTGATGGCGATGTGATGGCGACACCCAATTTTCAGTTACGACCTCTCATCACCGGTTGGATGGCTTTTTTTTATCCCGGCACGCCGCAGGTCCGGCGCGCAGAATCGATGTTAGAGCTCTGCGGTCAGCGGCGGACGGGACGCACAGCGCTGGACCGAATCGCGGTCCAGAGCCGGACCGAGCCGCGGTCAGAGGCGAATCGAGCCGCGGTCAGAGCCGGACCGAGCCGCGGTCAGAGCCGGACCGATCCGCGGTCAGAGCCGGACCGAGCCGCGGTCAGAGCCGGACCGAGCCGCGGTCAGAGTCGGACCGAGTCGCGGTCAGAGCCGGACCGACCCGCGGTCAGATCCGGACCGAGCCGCGGTCAGAGCCGGACCGAGCCGCGGTCAGAGGGGAATCGAGCCGCGGTCAGAGCCGGACCGAGCCGCGGTCAGAGCCGGACCGAGCCGCGGTCAAAGCCGGACCGAGCCGCGGTCAGAGTCGGACCGAGCCGCGGTCAGAGCCGGACCGATAAGCGGTCAGAGCCGGACCGAGAAGCGGTCAGAGCCGGACCGAGCCGCGGTCAGAGCCGGACCGAGAAGCGGTCAGAGGGGGAATCGAGCCGCGGTCAGAGCCGGACCGAGAAGCGGTCAGAGGGGGAATCGAGCCGCGGTCAGAGCCGGACCGAGCCGCGGTCAGAGCCGGACCGAGCCGCGGTCAGAGGGGAATCGAACCGCGGTCAGAGCCGGACCGAGCCGCGGTCAGAGGCGAATCGAGCCGCGGTCAGAGCCGGACCGAGCCGCGGTCAGAGGCAGACCCAGCCTGGGTTAGAAGCGGACAAAACACACACGACCGGACCAAATCACCATCAACATCGGACTTACTCGCCATTGACTGGGGTCTCAGCCGAGCGCCATTGACTGAAGGGGAGGGGCCAAAAACTCCCCCTGATTATCTTCCGAACCAATGATTGTAGCGAGACGCACAAGGCGGCATCCGAAAGCCCTCAATGAGACACATCTAATGCATACTCTAAATATTCAAATTGAGGTCACATGTCATGTCACTGTCAGGTCAAAGGTCAAAATCGAGGTATTTAACTGGAGAATCGAGGTATATGGGCCATACTTCCATCCAAAGCCTTCGATTACGACCATTATCACCCAAAGTGCTTTCAAAGGTATAATACACATCTCGCTGAGCTAAAGTAAGATTGTTGGCAAAGGTCAAGGTCAAGGTCAGGTCACAAAAGGTCCTTATGCGCAAAATATCTACGAAAGTCATGCGACATATGTGTTATGTGTTATTGTGCACGTATTATTCGCTAATGATAGTCAGTTTACCACCTGACCTCATTTAAGTGAAGTTAGTGTCAATCTCAGGTCAAGGTCAGGTCACAAAAGGTCAAAATTCGAAATTTATCAATATAAATAAAAAAGACATGTTTCTGGACCAGTTTTGCGTCAGAAATGCAGTGGTGACGTTTATTTGTTCGTAGCTGGTCATTAAACACAAACAAAAAACATGAAAAATACGTCATTAGTTACTCATACTTTAGAAGCCATAAGTCAGTCAAAAATGGTGATATTAGCCGTTTTCGCGAAGGATTATTGCGCTCAAAAGTTTCTGAAAGATTCTGAAAGTTTTGAAAAACTACACAACTTTTAGATGCGATTTTTGGCTATAAATGTCCCTCATATTTTTGTAATATGTTGGTAAGAATAAAATATGTTGACAACATTGCGGTTTAGGTAATTAGCAAAATAAGTATTGATAGAATCTTCCGGAAAAATTTCAGGAAGATTCAATCAATACTTACCTTGCTTATTACCACCAAACCGCAATGTTGTCAACATATTTTATTCTTACAAACATATTACAAAATTATGAGGGACATTTCTAGCCAAAAATCGCATGTAAAAATTGTGTAGTTTTTTCAAAACTTTCAGAATCTTTCAGAAACTTTTCAGCGCAATAATCCTTCGTGAAAACGGCAACTGTTTTGAAATTTGGTTTGGGAATGGCCCACATGTGGTTCTCTAATAAACATTCCGGTTTTGTGAATATCTGTGAAAATGTTGATTTGTGGGCATTTACAAAAACTTTTCTTTTTTTTGGGGGGGGGGTCAAAAACCAAAATCTTCACAAATCCGAGATAGTCATTTTGTTGATGTAGGAGAAGGGAAGGTACCCACAATTTCACGTTGATAGCGCTATTGGTTTTTGAGCTATTGCGAAAGTTCGTCAGGGGTGCGTTTTCCGCTCGGAGCCTCCGCTCCGAGCAGCGCTGCAGCTCGGAGCGGAGGCGGAACTGAGCCACTCGAAGTGAATGAGCAGTAGCAATAACGCCGAACGAACACAAATAATATCTATGTGGTCAGAAGCCCACTTGATAACTTGACCGAGCTGCAGAGCAAAGCCCTTCAAAGCAGAATCCATAAACAATAAACCGACCAGCATCAGTCACTAAAGAGCCGAGTGACTGAGGACTGACAGTGTAATAACACCGTGACATAAGAGGACTGCCAGCCGTCACTAGAGCAGACTGTACGCTTTGACTGGACACAGTGTCGTCAGTCAGTAGCATCAGTCACTAGAGAGCCGAGTGACTAGCCAGCCGTCACTAGAGCAGACTGTACGCTTTGACTGGACACAGTGTCGTCAGTCAGTAGCATCAGTCACTAGAGAGCCGAGTGACTAGCCAGCCGTCACTAGAGCAGACTGTACGCTTTGACTGGACGCAGTGTCGTCAGTCAGTAGCATCAGTCACTAGAGAGCCGAGTGACTAGCCAGCCGTCACTAGAGCAGACTGTACGCTTTGACTGGACACAGTGTCGTCAGTCAGAGGATCAGTCACTAGAGAGCCGAGTGACTAGCCAGCCGTCACTAGAGCAGACTGTACGCTTTGACTGGACACAGTGTCGTCAGTCAGTAGGATCAGTCACTAGAGAGCCGAGTGACTAGCCAGTAGCCAGCCGTCACTAGAGCTGACTGTACGCTTTGACTGGACACAGTGTCGTCAGTCAGTAGCATCAGTCACTAGAGAGCCGAGTGACTAGCCAGCCGTCACTAGAGCTGACTGTACGCTTTGACTGGACACAGTGTCGTCAGTCAGTAGCATCAGTCACTAGAGAGCCGAGTGACTAGCCAGTAGCCAGCCGTCACTAGAGCTGACTGTACGCTTTGACTGGACACAGTGTCGTCAGTCAGTAGCATCGGTCACTAGAGAGCCGAGTGACTAGCCAGCCGTCACTAGAGCTGACTGTACGCTTTGACTGGACACAGTGTCGTCAGTCAGTAGCATCAGTCACTAGAGAGCCGAGTGACTAGCCAGCCGTCACTAGAGCAGACTGTACGCTTTGACTGGACACAGTGTCGTCAGTCAGTAGGATCAGTCACTAGAGAGCCGAGTGACTAGCCAGTAGCCAGCCGTCACTAGAGCTGACTGTACGCTTTGACTGGACACAGTGTCGTCAGTCAGTAGGATCAGTCACTAGAGAGCCGAGTGACTAACCAGTAGCCAGCCGTCACTAGAGCTGACTGTACGCTTTGACTGGACACAGTGTCGTCAGTCGGTTGGATCAGTCACTAGAGAGCCGAGTGACTAGCTAGCCGTCACTAGAGCAGACTGTACGCTTTGACTGGACACAGTGTCGTCAGTCAGTAGGATCAGTCACTAGAGAGCCGAGTGACTAGCCAGCCGTCACTAGAGCAGACTGTACGCTTTGACTGGACACAGTGTCGTCAGTCGGTAGGCAGACTGTACGCTTTGACTGGACGCAGTGTCGTCAGTCAGTAGGACACAGTGTCGTCAGTCAGTAGGACACAGTGTCGTCAGTCAGTAGCATCAGTCACTAGAGAGCCGAGTGACTAGCCAGCCGTCACTACATCAGACTGTACGCTTTGACTGGACACAGTGTCGTCAGTCGGTAGGCAGACTGTACGCTTTGACTGGACGCAGTGTCGTCAGTCAGTAGGACACAGTGTCGTCAGTCAGTAGGATCAGTCACTAGAGAGCCGAGTGACTAGCCAGCCGTCACTACATCAGACTGTACGCTTTGACTGGACACAGTGTCGTCAGTCAGTAGGCTGCTGCTGCTGCAGATGTCTCAGCTGGCCGCCGCACAGTGCAGGGCGGGCCTTTTGCCGATTGGCTGGAATTAATTCATGGCGGCCACGCCGTCAACTGCAGTGCAACCAGCTGAGGCGTATCGGAAGAGGAATCAATTGCGCACATTTTGACAGCAAAAACAGGTTAAGGTCAGGTCAGGTCACAGAGTAATGACGTCATAATGCAAGGTCTGCACGGTAGTCTGAGCGCCGTAAGGTGTGTTCGCGCTGCAGCCGTTTTATTTGCGTCAGTTTGGATTCAGGATGGTCATGATGGTCAGATTCGACTGTTGATAGCCAGTCATGAGAATCATCAGGTCACCAGCCAGGGTCATGTCAGGTCACTGAGGAGTCATTTGATGTTGCTTAACGTTTTGCTTTGTTCGTCGATTTGTATGGTCCTGACGTGTCGTAATTCACATATGCGGTCTAAAAAACATTCGAAAACATTGCGATTGTCATCAGAAGACGGCCCTCTCAAATTTCCAGATTTATCATTGCCAATTTACGAAATTTCCAAATGTCTAATTTCCAACAAATTGGCTGTAGCAATCAAAGAGGCGAGTAGGGGGCACGGTTTCCGGGTAAGGACAACATCAGAACATTCTGGCGGCTACGCTGGAATGTGTCTCGAAGCGTCACTCGCCGTCAAACTGTATATAAACTTACATTTACATGTTAGGGTTGATCCTCAATTTAAAGCAGAGCTCAATGTATGCAAGACTCAGGGGATTTTGCTTGGTTCGTTAAGATTTGCAATGAAATGAAATAAAATGAAAAGTGAAAAAGCGGTTATGTTAAAAGTAGTCAAGGAAAATGAACGTACAACCAGCCAAATGTGCATGTATTTCGCCTGCAACGGGTGATCTGGTGCTTCCGTCCACAAACTTCAGTTTCGGTTGCGTTTTTCATATGCTAGCAAAGGTTAACGGGGAAAACCAATGCCAGATTCGAAAAATTCAGAGAATTTCGGTGCCGGACAGTGCAGTTTGAAGGGAAAATGGGAACCTTCATTTTGTGTTTAATCCGGCAGGCTGCAGGGCGAAAGGCCCGACAGTGCGCCGGCTGACTTCACACTGAACCTTCACACCAAGGTCAGCCGACACATAGACTGCTGGCGAGCTGAACATAAACAGAGCGGGCCGCGCGACGTGTGCGACGCGGATGTGACGACTGTGGCGGTCCTATGGCCGCTGGAACAGCTGGGACAGCTGTGCCGAGCTGTAGAAGCCGAGCCGACTGTGTTAGGCACTGCGCAGGGGTGAAGTGCTTCCTCAGCGTCACGTGCCAGAAGCGGCTTCACGAGCAACAAGGGCACATTCCAGCGGAAAACATTCGGTGCAACCGTGGCATACACAGACCATGGTCATGTGCGGTCAATCTATACATAGCATTGTCATACATTGCGTAGATACACCGCACATCATAGTCGTATGATGAACGCAATATGAATGCGCACAGTATTAAAAGACTGCACTGGACGCTGCAGCTCCTGTGTCAGTGGATACTGGAGTGGACACGTGGCATCTCTGCTGCTCCTGGAGTGGACACGTGGCATCTCTGCTGCTCCTGGAGTGGACACGTGGCATCTCTGCAGCTCCTGGAGTGGACACGTGGCATCTCTGTTGCTCCTGGAGTGGACACGTGGCATCTCTGCTGCTCCTGGAGTGGACACGTGGCATCTCTGCTGCTCCTGGAGTGGACACGTGGCATCTCTGCTGCTCCTGGAGTGGACACGTGGCATCTCTGCTGCTCCTGGAGTGGACACGTGGCATCTCTGCTGCTCCTGGAGTGGACACGTGGCATCTCTGCTGCTCCTGGAGTGGACACGTGGCATCTCTGCAGCTCCTGGAGTGGACACGTGGCATTTTTGCTGCGTCGGCCATGCTGACGCATAGCCGGAGGGCATTCGTCAGCGACCATCGGCCGCCGGTCGCCGTCCGCGACACGGGAATACGATCCCAGTAATGTGGCCGGCCTGCCCGCTCAGCAGTTACCCGCCGGGCCGGGCCAGGCCGGACCAGAACGGGACGGGACGGGACGGGACGGGTCGGGTCGGGTCGGGTCGGGTCGGGTCGGGTCGGTACGGGACGGGACGGGACGGGACGGGACGGCCGTCGGGTCGGGTTGGGTCGAGCTGTGCGAGCTGTAAGTCGAGCTGTGATTGCTCGGCCTAAGTCGGGGTGGGTTGGGATGGGTCCGGTCAGACCCGGTCAAGCCGTGTTGGGTCGGGTCAGTGTCAGGGTCAGGGCAGGTCAGGTCAGGTCAGATCAAGCCGCAAGCCGACTGGTGGGCCCGGTCCTACCTCCGCGGTCCACTCCACTTCTGCGAGGGCTAGAGGACCACATCCATCACTGGCGGCTGCCGGTGGCCATTGGCGACCTGACCATTGGTGATCATTGGTGACCACTGGCGACCAGCTACGCCGGACTCGAATGCTCGTGTCACCGAGTTCCAACTGAGCCCCAGCTGGCATCTGTGTCAAAATGTGTCTCATTGCAGAGTAAACGAAAAATGCTGGCATCAATGTGCCCCAGTTTACATTCGACCTGAATGTGGACCCGCAGAGCCTCTGTGACGGGGAGAAAAGCTACTGGCCAGTGGCCACGCAGCACACAGACTGGTGTGGGCTGCAGTCACAGGGCTCCCTGGCTGCTGTGACGTCATCGCAACCGTGCTGCTGTGACGTCACCACAGCCGTGCTACTGTGACGTCACCACATCCGTGCTACTGTGACGTCACCACAGCCGTGCTTCCGTGACGTCATCACAACAGTGTTGTTGTGACGTCATCAAAGCCGGGCTGATGTGACGTCATCAGAGCCGGGCTGAAGTGACGTCACCACAGCCATGCTGCCGTGACGTCATCAAAGCCCGAAGCTCGGACGTCCAGAGAGAGAGCCCTGCGGCTGGCTGGCTGTCAGTTGACCGACTGACCGGAGCTGTGGACCCGCCACCTTCGCTGTCGGCCTGTCAGCTGGGGCAGCCACACAGCCAGGTGATGCCCGGTGCCCACACGGTGCCCCGGGGCAGCCGGGCGGCGCTGGCCAACAGGTGCTCTGCCGTGTCCGTCCTCCGTGGCCCAACACACGCGTGTCGGACGCCGGCGGGGCTGCTGTGGCCATTGCAGCCCCCCCCCCCCCCGTCGCCAGCCGCCACAGCGCCACCCCAAGGCCTCGCAGTGCAGCGCCGCACATGAATAAGAACCGGTCCGCGCGCGGCGGCCACGGCGACCGGGCCATGAGCGAGCGGTGCCGTGCGATCCGTGGATTGAACCGTGGGCGCGCGGCGGCCACGGCGACCGGGCCATGAGTGAGCGGTGCCGTGCGATCCGTGGATTGAACCGTGGGTACGACCGGCCGGCCTCCACTGTTACACTGATACACAGATACACCGATACACGGATACAGAGCTCGGCTCCAGTCACGGCGTCCGTACGTGTGCAACATTAACGTTTGACCCCCATGTCCGTCACTGATGTCCGAGTATACATATAGGGGGGGGGGGGCATACTGCACACACTTCCGGTGAACGTTAACGTATGACCAACCTGCTATACCGACCTGTGCACACGTCTGACTTTTATCTCCGGCACCCAGTGTCTTCCTAACACCGGGTAAACTCAAGGTGCGAAAAGGGCAGCCGGCAACTTGTTATCTCCGCGTCATTGACAAATTAAAAGGCGTCGAAACCATGAAGGATGACACCTAGTGCGTTTTATTTTGCAGCATCAGTTACATTTCAAATGTAAGACATTTGTAAATAAAATAAGTTGTCATTTGTCTTGTGAGCTGAGCTGAAGTGTGTCATGTGTGTCACTCATGAATGGGCTAGTTATAGCACAATCCATCAACCAAAGCAGAAGTAATGTAAACTTGCACTGGTAGTTGAATGCCAGCAGGATTCATCTATCTCTCCCAGTTACGTCACCCGATCACGGAAGCTTGTCTTCTGAACAGCATCCAGAACATCTGAACCGCTGATTTCGGAGAGTCGGATTGCCAGTCAGTCAGAGTCGGATTGTCAGTCCGTCAGAGTCGGATTGTCAGTCCGTCAGAGTCGGATTGCCAGTCAGTCAGAGTCGGATTGTCAGTCCGTCAGACAGATTGTCAGTCTGTATAGCAGGTCTCTGGCAGTCATGTCGGGGACATTTCTGCCCATGTCAGCTCGGTGTTACCAGTTACAGCGTGTGACCGGCCGTCTCACCTCTCCAGTTCCGCCCCACCCACCACCGCCGCCGCCGGCCAGCTCTCTCGCGTGGTCCGCGACCGCCCCCACCGCCGCCGCCGCGCGCCGCGCGGCAGCAGTTTTTGCCCCGGGCGGAACCCGGTCAAGGCCGCGGCGACTGAGAACGGACCGCGCAGTGGACCGCAGGAGGGGCCACGTGCTGACTAGTGGTGCCAGTTTCAGAAAATATTTGTACCATGTCCGACCGATGTCCAAGACCATGGTCAGCTGTCCGTCCGAAACTGACCGAAAATAATTGCTTGTCCGAAATTTGTCCGAAAGCAGAAACAACAGTGTTTGATATGGAAATGAATTACCTGTGGCACACTTTCTGTTTTAATTATTTAAAAAATAACTAAGTGATTTTCGCGACAAGCCATCCTCGGGCATTGTATGTCCGAAAATGTCCAAAGAAATATGCTTATGTCCGTCCGAAGACCGAATCGGTCTTCGGACAAATTGGGAATTCCAAAAATTATTGCACTGATTGGCACCACTAGTGCTGACCCAGCGGCGTACCCAGGATTCACTCCAGGGGGAGCAATTTTTTGCTCAGGGGGGGGGGGCATAAGGTACCCCACCCAAAAAACTCACCGGATTTGGCCTACTATATCCTTAGACGGACATATTTTCGACATTTTTCCCTTGAAAAAATCTAAAAAATCATTCATTTTTCTGACCAAAGGGGACACATACGGACCTTCAGGGGGGGGGGGGGGGTTACCCCCCCCCCCCCCCCCCCCCCCCACCCTTGGTTACGCAACTGTGCTGACCCGACCCGGTGACGTCACGGTGCCGTCATAGCGGGTCGTCTGTACAGGACAGGCTCTATGGAGGTGCGCCACTGCGCCCGACATGATCGCTGTATGGACTCCTCAATAGGTGTGTACATCCCGGAGCTGGTGTACCTATTGAGGAGGTAGGCCGGTCCGTCCCGGAGCTGGTGTTGAGGCGGGCCCTGTGTGCGGGTCTGCCGGTGACCGGCTGCGGGGTGTAGTGGATATGTAGTGGATATGTAGTGGATATGTAGTGGATATGTAGTGGATATGTCGTGGATATGTAGTGGATATGTAGTGGATATGTAGTGGATATGTAGTGGATATGTAGTGGATATGTAGTAGAAATGTAGTGGATATGTAGTGGATGGTATACTGTCGGCTACCGACGGCCATGACGGCACGTCGGGTCTTCGTACCACGGCAGCTGGCGACAGAGTGCAGACGAAAACGGCATGATAGCAGTGAAGCTTTGCACTGGGTCAGGCTCAGTCAGACTCGAGTCAGGCTCAGCTGAGTCAGGCCACACCGGCCGGCGGTCACGGAGTCAGACTGAGTCAGGCCACCCCGGCCGGCGGTCACGAGTCAGGCTGAGTCAGGCTCAGCTGAGTCAGGCCACACCGGCCGGTGGTCACGGAGTCGGGCTGAGTCAGGCGACACCGGCCGTCGGTCACGGATGGAAGACGCCATATCTGACCCCGGAGGTCGGGGATCCCTGTGAGGGACCCGACCCCGGAAGTCGGGGATCCCTGCGAGGGACCCGACCCCGGAAGTCGGGGATCCCTGTGAGGAACCCGACCCCGGAGGTCGGGGATCCCTGTGAGGGACCCGACCCCGGAAGTCGGGGATCCCTGTGAGGGACCCGACCCCGGAAGTCGGGGATCCCTGCGAGGGACCCGACCCCGGAAGTCGGGGATCCCTGTGAGGGACCCGACCCCGGAGGTCGGGGATCCCTGTGAGGGACCCGACCCCGGAGGTCGGGGATCCCTGCGAGGGACCCGACCCCGGAAGTCGGGGATCCCTGCGAGGGACCCGACCCCGGAAGTCGGGGATCCCTGTGAGGGACCCGACCCCGGAGGTCGGGGATCCCTGCGAGGGACCCGACCCCGGAAGTCGGGGATCCCTGCGAGGGACCCGACCCCGGAAGTCGGGGATCCCTGTGAGGGACCCGACCCCGGAAGTCGGGGATCCCTGCGAGGGACCCGACCCCGGAAGTCGGGGATCCCTGTGAGGGACCCGACCCCGGAGGTCGGGGATCCCTGCGAGGGACCCGACCCCGGAGGTCGGGGATCCCTGTGAGGGACCCGACCCCGGAAGCGAGTCGCCTCGTCACGGGGCCGCTGTCGGGAAGCGAGTCGCCTCGTCACGGGGCCAGCTCGCAGCGAGCTCCTCTAATGCCGAAACAAGTAAACGCTTACACTACAGGGCGAGCACGGGATCAGATCAGAGAGAGGATCAGACAGGATCAGACGTGGTCTGATGGATGGATAACTTTCGCAACCGGCACACCTCGGACTGGTGACCTTGGCCAGTGGACGCAATGCATGGAATACATACAGTATGCATCGCGTACGTTGCACTTCATGGCTGGCTGCAACAGGTTGTCTAGTCCACGAAAATCGCATTTACTAGTTGTCGGATATGTGGTAGGAGGCTGGCCGACACCACAATGAGACGGTTGACAGCACGAGGAGACGAATCAGTATCAACAGGGCCTGACCCATGAGCCCCATGATAACATCGCTGGATGAGAGACTAAGTGCTGGCTTAGCGATGATCAAATGTACTGACAATCTTCCAGAGGGTGCTGAGAGCTTAGACGACTATATAATCTTCGACGAGCATTAAATCACTGGAACAATATGATAAACATTTAAGTTCCATCACATACTTGACCGGACATCGGTCAAAGTTTTGAAGAAATAAATTAGAGACAGCCATTCAATGGAGCTCATTAAAATTGGTGAGCTTAAATACCAAAGTGAACCAGCCTATTTACTCGAAAACCGCAATATATCAATCAGGAAAACATCAAATTGTCCATGCTGGGGTGCCGTAGTTGTCACACTGTGCGTTCCACTGCGCAGCTTGCCAAATTAGGCTGATTTAGCTGTTAAGTGCATTACATCGCACGCACGTCTTCCCCAACAAACAATGAAAAGACAGCTCGCCGGCCGTGAACGCATGGTGTTTCTGCCACTCTCGGCGCTCGCGCAACATAGGAGCTGAGTGCCCAATCCTTTACTAAGCATCCCTTAATTAAGACAACAGTATAAACTGCATTATGCCGAAAGGCGGAGCAGATTCTGAGGAGACAATTCGGTAGGTAACTCGCAAATCCTAAAACAAAGGAATCCCATTTGTGTCTGTGATGGCGAGAGCTGGATTTTCTGCTCGTGTGTTAGCGCTAGTGCGTGATGCTATAGACGTCGTGCTTTGGAAATGTATTTACAACTAGCGTCTACGTGCTAGTTTCACCTCCCAGCTGAAACAGTATCCAGATGGCTGAGCAAGAATATTGAACATTTGTTTTCCAAATGATAGTTGATGCGATATTTTTGGGCGCTATCTGCTGGCCAAAGGAGCAGACACTAATCTGTGAAACCGGATGACAACAACGGAAAATACCTGGTCAGATCAACCAGAGAAACATATCAAACGGCAAATTATCGAACAATAAATACAACTTTAAAGGGAAATATTGACCTTATGATTTGTGTGCTGCATTATCATAAGCAACATGGTATTATGGTATTAAATTGATAGTCTCAATTTAGAAGTGAAATAACAACTTAGGTCCTTTCAACGAAATACCAAGTGTATGGGCGACCAAATTGAAGAGCAATTTTCGTACGCTTAAAATTGAGTAATTCAATTATGTTTAAGCTCAATTAGACCAATGTTAGCAAATAATTAAGTAATGTCAACCTTTTTTGCGTTTTTTTCTTCTTCAAATGCCTTGCGTTCAAGGCACATTTTAGAGTAACTGAGGAATTATATTCAAATATAAATTCATAATTACCAGGAAAAGCAATAAGTACCCCAAAATGTGCCAAGTACTTAGCGATACCGTTGTTTTCAGCGTGAAGCGCTTAGGCGTTTTCAAATTGAAATAACTTCGGTTAGGGATATTTAAATGCTTAATGTGAATGGATTTACATATAAGTTTGTCTCCTCTCACAATGTCAAGTGCTAACTCCATTTTTGTGGAAAAAGGTTATTATTTCCCTTTAAGTTTCTAGTGTTAGATCTATCATAATGCATGACTTAAAAGTCGTTAAAAGTGATGCATCCTCGAAATCCCGTGACGAGAATTCACACCTGTTAACCCGGCATTGCATGGGGTCTCCAGCCACCTTCCATTGACTGGGGGTGGGGCGTTTTTCGCCCTCCCCCTGGTTATCTTCCGAACCAATCGTTGCAGCAAGACGTGCAAGGCGGCATTCGCATACTCGACAATTTTAAAATTGAGGTCATATATCAGGTCACAGTCAGGTCAAAGGTCAAAATCGAGGTATTTGAGTGTATGGACCATACTTTCCATCCAAAGCCTTCGATTGCGACCATGATCACCCAAAGTCCTCTCAAACGTATAATAAACATCCCACATGGGCTAAGGTGAGATTGTTGGCAAAGGTGATGGTCAAGGTCGGGTTACAAAATGTCACTATGCGCAAAATATCTACCGAAGTCATGCAACATATGTTGTATGGGTTATTGTACACGTACCTACCTAAAATTAGATAGTGAGTCATTTTACCACCGACTTCATTTACGTGAAGCTAGTGTCAAGCTCAGGTCAAGGTCAGGTCACAAAGGGGCAAAATTCAAAATTGCTAAATCTAAACCAAAAAGGCATGTTTCTGGACCAGTTTTTCCTCATAAATGCAGCAGTGACATTCATGTATTCGTAGCTGGTCATTAAACAACGTAATGAGTTACCCATACTTTAGAGAGCCATAATTCAGTCAAAAATGATATTATTTTGACATTTGGTTTGGGAATTGTCCATATGTGGTTATCTGATATATATATATTCCGTTTTTGTATAATATCTGTGAAAAGTTTGATTTTGTGGGCATCCCTCCCATTTTGTTTGGGGGGGGTCAAAAGACAAACTTTGCATAAATCCGAGATAGCCATTTTGTAGCCCTTGCCATTTGCTATCTTTGGACGTCTTTTGTATTGCATTGTGCTCAAAATATGGCATTTGTAGTCTATTAAAGTTTAGCTGATTTTTTTCGTCAAACTCGTGTGTAGTGACGTCACTAAATTCGGTATATGGCTAAATTCGGTATATTTTTCGACGAAATTGCTTCATGTTTGCACAGAAGACGTAAAATTGATGTAGGAGAACGTCCCCGAAGTTTCACGTCGATAACGCCATTGTTTTTTGGGTTATTGCGAACGTTCGTCAGGGGGCGAAAAACGTCCCCCTCCCTCCCCCCCCCCCCAATGGCGGGTGAACGGCCATTTCTCAGGCGCCGTGTAGGCGTCAGGGATGAGGGAAGTCACTAATCGCTAGCCAACCATAGCCAAATGGCGGAAAATGACGCCAATACATCGCCCTGCTCCCAACGCCAAATAGGCATATTCTTTATTGATGTTCCAAATGTAAACAATATCACACTTACAATTCGTGTCGAGATAAATAAATTTCAACTCAATGTATGCATCATCCAGGATTTTCCGGCGTCCGCGGCCATGCGGGACGGAAGCGGCCGTGTCCTGCCGGGTGGAGGGGGAGGGCTGCGCTAGGTCTGAATGCCGGGAGCACTTGTCGGCACTGGAATTGTGTGTAGCGCCGTGGTCAGCAGGACGCCCGGCCGGGCCGTGCCAGCAGCCGAGTCTCCCTGGGCGGCACGCCCCCAACAGACAGGGAGACATCTCCAACTACAACGGACGGCAAGCCGATACACAGACACACATACCGACACACAGCGACACACGCACGCAGGGCTGCACGGAGAGACTAGCCACCACCGGCTGCCACCGGGGTACAACACAGAGACAACAGGCGATGTCGGAAAGTCGCCGCCCGGCCGGCACCAAGTTTGGCCGGGTGCCGTTCTTGTGGACGGGTGGGCCGTCAGCCGTCAGCGCGGCGGCGGCACAACGGCAGCAGTACCGGTGTCGGCCGTGTTGCCGCACGCGACTGAGCTGGCCTGGCTGACGGACAGGCTGGCCGGCCGGACCGGACCGGCCGGCCATGAGCCGCCCGAGCCGAGCGATTTTTCCTGGCCGCCTCGCCGTACTGCCGTGGCCGCCGTGGCCGCCGTGACGGCAGCTGACGGCAGCTGACGGCAGCTGACGGCCGCTGACGGCCCGGTGCCGTGCTGATGACCGTCCGGTGACGGCTCCTCCGCCGTCTCCGCTGACCGCCGCCCGTGCCCGACACCCCCGGCGGCCCGGTGACCGTCCGGTGACGGCTCCTCCGCCGTCTCAGCGGACCGCCGCCCGTGCCCGACACCCCCGGCGGCCCGGTGACCGTCCGGTGACGGCTCCTCCGCCGTCTCAGCGGACCGCTGCCCGTGCCCGACACCCTCGGCGGCGCGCTGACCGCCCGGTGACGGCTCCTCCGCCGTCTCCGCTGACCGCCACCCGTGCCCGACACCCCCGGCGGCGCGGTGACCGCCCGTGCACGGCCAGTCTGCCGTGCCGGCCGTGCTGAGCGGTCCGTGTCGTGCGATGCCTGTTCTGGCCGGTCCCACGGAACTGGTACCGGCCCGCAGCATCACCCCACCGATCTGACGGCGTGCCGAGGAGGGCGGGCTGCGTGGCGGGCCAGTGCCCGGTCACACGGTACAGTCGGCCTGACGGTACACTCACGGCTCTGCCAGCAGTATGACGAACGACGCTCCAGTCAACGGTGCGCCACCCGTTCACCTTGCGGCCGCCGTACCAGCCGAGCTGCGTGTGAGGGGCGCCTCACTGACGGCCCGCTGACCGCCCAGTGCAGTGCAGGGGGTCCATAGCGTGCCGTAGTGCCGGCCCGCCCAGCAGTACCCCGTCACGGCCCGTGGTATACCGCCACTGCCCCCCACCCTGCCACCCACCCAGCCACCAAGTCAGACAGGTGAGGAGCCCCGCTGTGAGTCGGTACTGATCGAGCAATTCAAAAGACTGGCCAACCAGTGGAAGCCCGATCTACATCAACATCAGCAGGACGAGGTCAATGGGCGACTCAGCGGCCAGGCAGCGGCGGGGCAGCGGCGCTCAGCTCTGAAGGACCAGTTTGAGAGACTCGTTTGCTTCCGTGAACAGCCACCGCACGCACAAGTAGAACAGTTTGAGAGAATATCTTAACGAGCATTACACAATCCTTTTGAGATTATCACGCAGCAGTGGCGTCACGACAACCTTTCCGCGGTCCCGTGATGTCACCTCCCTCGCTCTGAGAGCCGATGACGTCACCGAAACAGTATTGCACCGACCGCTGAATGGTTAGGAGTCTGCTGGGTGCTCCGTTTACGGCTCACGGCGCACCGCGGCACCGCCGCTTCGACGGTCGATACATTTCAATCATATTTGGGTGTCAGCCCGTCCACGCCGCCGCCGCCGCCGCCGCCGCCGCCGCCGCCGGGGAATCGTACGGCTCCGGCGGATGCTCCCGGAGCCGCCGGGAGCCGTTCGGAGCCTTCCGG
>JAXIVJ010011581.1:0-7500 GCA_036785665.1 Chirona hameri | reverse complement strand
CCGCAGTCCGCAGTCCGCAGTCCGCAGTCCGCAGTCCGCAGTCCGCAGCGTTACAGAGCTGCAGTCCGCAGTCCGCAGTTCGCAGTCCGCAGTCCGCAGTCCGCAGTCCGCAGTCCGCAGTCCGCAGTCCGCAGTCCGCAGTCCGCAGCGTTACAGAGCTGCAGTCTCGGCCGCGGCCAGCGACAGCGGTATCCAGCGGTGCCCAGAGATGGACGGCATGGACGGCATGGACGGCCAGTGGGGCGGGCTGCCCGGCCGCGGACAGCCCGCCTGTCGCTGGTGCCCAGAGATGGACGGCATGGACGGCATGGACGGCCAGTGAGGCGGGCTGCCCGGCCGCGGACAGCCCGCCTGTCGCTGGTGCCCAGAGATGGACGGCATGGACGGCATGGACGGCCAGTGGGGCGGGCTGCCCGGCCGCGGACAGCCCGCCTGTCGCTGGTGCCCAGAGATGGACGGCATGGACGGCATGGACGGCCAGTGGGGCGGGCTGCCCGGCCGCGGACAGCCCGCCTGTCGCTGGTGCCCAGAGATGGACGGCATGGACGGCATGGACGGCCAGTGGGGCGGGCTGCCCGGCCGCGGACAGCCCGCCTGTCGCTGGTGCCCAGAGATGGACGGCATGGACGGCATGGACGGCCAGTGAGGCGGGCTGCCCGGCCGCGGACAGCCCGCCTGTCGGCCCTGGTGAGAATGTAAACGGATCAGCCCACAAATAAACGATGCAACCACAGCCGGACTCCTTACGTAAACAGTTACACGTGGCAGCCAGCGCGACCGTGCGCGCTGGCCGGCCGCTGGCCGCCAGCGGTCCACTGTGGCCGGATACCACTGGTCCACTGTGGCCGGATACCACTGGTCCACTGTGGCCGGATACCACTGGGGCCGGATTCCACTGGTCCACTGTGGCCGGATACCACTGGTCCACTGTGGCCGGATACCACTGGTCCACTGTGGCCGGATACCACTGGTCCGCTGCTGCCGGACTCCAGTGGTCCGCTGCGGCCCGACACCACTGGTCCACTGCGGCCGGACTCCAGTGGTCCACTGTGGCCGGATACCACTGGTCCACTGCGGCCGGATACCACTGGTCCACTGCGGCCAGATACCACTGGTCCACTGTGGCCGGATACCACTGGTCCGCTGCTGCCGGACTCCAGTGGTCCGCTGCGGCCGGACTCCAGTGGTCCGCTGCGGCCCGACACCACTGGTCCACTGCGGCCGGACACCAGTGGTCCACTGTGGCCGGATACCACTGGTCCACTGCGGCCGGACACCAGTGGTCCACTGTGGCCGGATACCACTGGTCCGCTGCTGCCGGACTCCAGTGGTCCGCTGCTGCCGGACTCCAGTGGTTCACTGCGGCCGGATACCACTGCACAGTATGGCCGAATGCCAGTTTAGCCTGAATTTATTCAAAAACCTAGTTTCTGAATTTATGCTTACGATGCCTCTCAATAGATAGGAAATTGTCCAAAGTTTATCGTTACGCGTATATTTGTGCTATTTTAACGTTTGAGGGATACAATTACTGTCCAAAGTGCACGCACGCACTGGTCCTCAAAACGAGCTGTGTAGCGCGGAAAGCGTCCCCTGTTTTCAACGCGGGTAGGCACTGTGTTCCCGGCAAATAATTTAGGAAAATGAGGTATCAACAGATGTAGAAACTCGTGAGGAATATATTGAAGTTGTTATAATGCGTTTTCTGTGAATCACTTTGGAATTACGCTTGCTTAAATAGGACCTCCTCACATGTGACATTTTCAAAAAGTCCTTTGAAAAGAAATAGAAAAACAAAACAAGACTCAAGAAGCCTCAATAAAAAATAACTACGACTGCATTCAGCGTATTTTTCTGAATAGGAGCGAGCAAGATTTTCTTGCCACAACCCCCCCCCCCCCCCCCGCTGCTCATTCAGCTCTGAACTTGTCGCGGCGGCCTGGCTGGCGTGACCCGACCCAGCTTGTGGCGGCGCCGACAGGCTCGGGCCTACCTCATGGTAGGTCAAATTAACCCCACCCTGCGCTTGTTACGTCACTGGATGCAGCTACCAATGACTGTGAATGTCTTTCTGTCGCATTATATATAACTGATGGCAATTGGTCATTCTTGACGGATCATGCAGTCACTTCCCTCATCGCAGCGCTACAGCATGTGTGGTCTCACGCTGAAGAGCTTCAACGACCTGGCAGCTGTCGCCGCGCGGCCCGTCACCAACCTGGAGACGCCTGAGCACGCTGCACTGTTGGATTCGGTGCTTTAATTGACTCCTCTACCTGAGCTACCGGCTTCCAGACGGAAACAAAAGCAAGGAGCACCACCAGCAGTGGCATAACTAGGTAAAAGAGGACTTCAGGACGCGAATGGGGCTCCGAGTCGACCAGCCGCGGGCGGGAAGCGGTGGAAAGTCCAACGACGGAAACAACGCCCGCCACGCCTTCCGCTCGCCAGCCGACTCCGCAGCCTGCACCGGAGTCGAACAGCAGCTGATCAACCGGATCAACACGATCCTGCAGCAGCCGTCAGCTGCTTCCACAAGCTGGACACCGACGCACTCTCCAGCTACTGTCAGCAAAGGGCTGACCGATATGTCGCCTTGTACGGGTGGCATCTGATGTCCACTACACCGCACAAGCTCCTGTCGTATTCGGCAGCTGTGGTATAAATATGTCACCTGCCCATCGGGATGATGTCGTAGGAGGCTGCCGAAGCTGCGAACAAGCGCCTCCGCCAGAACAGGCTGTGCCACACGCGGAAGGACTCGCGTCTGCATGCGATGTCCGACCTCTTCGGGTATCTGATGGTGGCCAGCAACCTGTTCATCAGCAGCCTGGGCCTGCAGCGGCGCTGACGACTCTGTCAGCCGGCATGTCACCGGAGACCTTGGCGCTACTGTCTACATGTCTGCTCTCCTTGTCTTTTTGCATCCACTGATGGATCAGGAAATAACTAATAAACTCCAAAACACTGGTTGTAAAACAAATTCCGAAACTTCTTTTATCATTTTATAACGGTCGTCAACGCAGTTTCCATTCGATAGTTTCTACCCATTCATTACCATTGATATTCACATAGGAACCACTAGTGCTAACCCGTCCGCCCCGCTGGACGAATAGCTGGCATCTCCGGGATGGAGGTATCCGCACCAATTCAGCACGTTAATTAACTGGACTGGAACTGCATAGGACATAATTACCTATTACCCGTCAAGGGATCACCGCCCCACCAACTCCGGTGCGTCGGTGACTTAAGCTCAGGCTACACTATGCGTGATAGTACGCAAAGTACGCACGGTTTTTGCAAGTTTGCGTCTTTTGCGTAGTCTAAAAATGTTCAGCTGATAGAAAATGCATTGACTGAGCTACACTGGAACAGTACGCAAAGACCGCATGACATATCACGCAAACTTGCAAAAGACGCAGCACGGAAGTACGCATTCTGCAAAAGACGCAAGTACGCAAGTACGCAAGTACGCAAGTACGCAAAAAAGTTAAAGAGTTTTTAACTTTTTTCCGGCTTTTGCAAGATTGCGTAGTCTGAGACAGTTGGTGGCGCATCGCCGGCAATCTGTATTGTCAATAACTTTTGATATAATATAGATAGAGACGTGCGAATTGCACCAATGTGTTTGTCTCGTCAAGATACATCGCCCCAAATGCAACATGACATACCTGAGTCAACAAATGACATTGACCTGAGGTCAAATTTTGAAGTTGACCTAACCAGGACACCATTAATATTTTTCGAAGCGCATTGACGAGACAAACACGATGGTGTCAACATTATTGCTCTATGTTCAACCGATACAAAGTTATTCACGATTTTTTGTTAAAGAAAATGCCATCGTAACCTCTGGAGCCTAAACTATTGAATATTGACCCACGTAAAATTCCTGACTACTTTGAAGCCTGAGTTCTCAAGCACTGATGCGTATTCATCAAAAGGATCAGTCTCATTGCCATTTAACACTATACTACGCAAATCCCGGACGGTGTCAAAAAACGGTACGCAAAAGACGCAAACTTGCAAAAACCGTGCGTGCTTTCCGGAACGATCACGCATAGTGGAGCCTGGGCTTTATTCCATCTCCCACATAGCTAGCTGGCATCTCCGGGATGGAGGTATCCGCACCAATTCAGCACGTGAATTAACTGGGACTTCTAAACTGAATCAACTGAGCGGTACCGGAGACAGATAGACGGACATACAGACATACACTTATCAAATAATAATATAGACTAGTGCTAACCCGTGCGCTCCGCTGGACAATTAGCTGGCATCTCCGGGATGGAGGTATCCGCACCAATTCAGCACGTGAATTAACTTGCATTTTTAAACTGAATAAACTGAGCGGTGCCGGATAGACAGACAGATAGAAGACAGATAGACAGACAGATAGACACAGGGGCGCAGCCAGGGGGGGGGGGGCAAGGGGGGAAATTGCCCCCCCCCCTTACGGGTCACAGGGGGCCCCGCCGAGATTGGCCCAGATACCATTTGCATTAGCTAAATGGCTTTCAAAAAGTCACAGAGGAGCCCTCAAACCAGGAAAGGGTCACTCTGGTGCATGTCAAGGGTCCTCAGAGACACAAAGGCTTTCGAAGCCAGCCCAGGGGGCCTCTTGGGCATGTCTAGGGGCCCATTGAGCTCACCGATGGGCCCACAAACTGTCCAGGGGCCTCTCGAGCATGTCCAGGGGCCCCATTGAGCCCACGTAAGGGCGCACAAACATGCCCAGGAACTTTTAGAGCATTCCCTGGGGCCCATTGAGCCCACTCAGGGGCCCCAAAACCGGCCCAGGAGCCTCTAGAGCATGTCCACTTGTCCAGGGGCCAATTGAGCCCACCTACGGCCTAACAAACCTGCCCAGTGGCCTCTCGAGCATGTTCATGGGCCCATTGAGTATGTTCAGGGGCCTCTCGAGCCTGGCCATGGGCCCATTATAGTCTGTGTTGGGGCTTCTTGAACCTGCCCAGGGGCCCGTTATAGTTTTCCCAGAGGCCTGTCGAGTCTGTTCAGGGGCCTCTCGAACCTGCCCAGGGGCCATTAGAGCCTGCCCAGAGGCCTCTCGAGCTTGCCCAGGGGCCCATTGAGTCTGTTCAGGGGCCTCTCGAACCTGACCAGGGGCCTCTCGAGCTTGCCCAGATGCCCATTGAGTCTGTTCAAGGGCCTCTTGAACCTGCCTAGGGGCCATTAGAGTATGTTCAGGGGCCTCTCGAGCTTTCCCAATGGTCCATTGATCCTGTTCAGGGGCCTATCGAACCTGCCCAGGGGCTATTCAAGTCTGATCAGGGGCCTCTCGGCTTGCCAAGGGGTATTGAGTCTGTGAACGGGGCCTCTCGGCTTGCCAAGGGGCATTGAGTCTGTGAACGGGGCCTTCGAGCCTGCCCAGGGGTTGCTAGCCGTCGCCTGGAGCGCCTGCTATAGCTGGAGCGCCTGCTAGCCGTGGTCGGCGCAGTCATAATGAGCGGTATGTGCTGTACTCTGACCCACCTGGTGCAATGTTTTCTTGGGTTTAAAAATGGTAATTTGATATGTCTGATGCGTTTTTGAATTCGGGGGGGGGGGCGGTGGTAGTACAAAACAATTTAACAATTTTCCTCTCAGGAGAGTGTGTGCTTCAATATTTGTTAGCCAGGGGCGTCGCCGACGGGAGGGTCGGGGGGAGGTCTGGGCAAACTCCCCGCACTTTTAGAAGGTGGGGGAGGGGCGGGGGGTCGACACCCCCACCTTTTGCGGGAAAAATTAACAATTTATCGTACAAATTGCCTTTGCAGTGCAGTCAAACACTGGAAAATTTCGCGCCGCTTCGCGGCATGACATAAGTTTCGCAATTGCTTATACAAATTTGGGAAATGGGAAAAAGAATTTCATTAAGTGTCTGGCAGAGGCTCTCCTTGGTGGGAATTACTGGCCCCAGTGCCCATTCCCTTAATAAAATATTCACTTTTAAGTTTCAAGCAGGCTACATGTTTAGCTAATTTGCCGAGTTCCGAAAAAGGCGACGCGAACGCAAAGACGAGGAGATCGTCACCCGGAAGCTGCTCCAGCGGTGCACAATTTGCTGGACCGAAGAGCTAATAGTGGAAACAGGCCAGGACCATCTCATCAAGCCATCTCACCTCACGGTCTGGTTCCAATATTAACATTTCGTTTTCCAGGACGTAAAATATAAATTTTCACGCCGCTTCGCGGCGTCACATCGGAAGTCATCGTCATAACGAAGCCATAGTCATCATCATCGGTTCGTCGTAACGCTGAATTGAATGAATAGCATTTTTAGCTTATTATCCGAGCTACAAGGCCCACCGTCTATATTTCTGGGTTTTATCAGGCAAAACCGTTAAAAAAATGCGCGGCTTTGAGGGGATAACTGACAAGTACATACCTATCTAATATAATATGAAAATACACATAAAAAATGCTGCAAAGCCTTAAATACACGTATCACAATAGGGGTACATTTTTCGTCATTTCAGCCGCCCCCACACTCAAAAGCCGACCCCACCTGTTGTCAGCTAAGATATGTTTTCTCTCCTGTACGTAACAATACAAATTAGTAATGCGCTCAGTACAATGCCTACTGAGGGTCTTGGTCCAATCCAGCTCATCAAAAGTAGACGAAGAAAAATTGTTAAAAAGGGGGCCTCACAAAATAAAGTGGCCGAAATCCGTAGAGTTTTTCATATCCAGGGGTATTTTTGTGGGGTGGGGGGCCTCCCCCAGGGGCTTGCCCCCCCCCCCCCCCCTTCTGAAGGTCTGGCTGCGCCCCTGGATAGACAGACAGACAGACAGACAGATAGACAGACAGATAGACAGACAGATAGACAGACAGATAGACATACAGATAGACAGACAGATAGACAGACGCTTATCAAACAGTAATATAGACTAGCGCCTTTTGCTCGCTCCGCGTCGCAATCTCATATATTCGCAATCCCGATAGATGGATGGAGATTTGTATAAAGGACTGTTTTAACTTGTTGGACTTGTCGGACTTGCTGGACTTGCGGGCTTGCTGGGCTTGCAGGCTTGCTGGGCTTGCTGGACTTGCTGGGCTTGCCGGACTTGCCGGACTTGCCGGGCTTGCCGGGCTCGGACTTGTTGGACTTTTGAGTTATTTAACGTCTCGCGCCTTCGGCGCTCGCTAATCAATGTATCACGTGCGTCATCTTGCGCCTTCGGCGCTCGCTTCGCTGTCAAATCGCAAAAATCCAGCTTCAACCCATCTCCAACTCCAATAAACCCATCTCTACAGCAATTTAACGCACTTGTAATTTAACCAATTTCTCCGGAATGGAGGTTCCCTATGCATAAAGGCACGTGAATTACACACAGATTGTTGGCTGCGTTTATCCAGCGTGGGAATACAGACGCCGCCAAATATCAATATTTCTCCTGGATCTGCAGGACGGAGGTTCCATGCTCACAAAGGCACGTGATTCACTTAGAAACTTGTTGGAACACTTTGGAACACTTTGGAACAACCGTGAACAGACA
>JAXIVJ010011580.1:5000-43132 GCA_036785665.1 Chirona hameri | reverse complement strand
ACCTGAACTTGACATGAACTTTAAACTAACTTCAAGTAAATGCAGTCAGGTGGTAAAACGACCATCACCATCGAATTATACGTGTAAAATAACTCGTAGAACATGTGTTGCATGACTTTCGTAGATATTTTGAGCAGTGACCATTTGTGACCTGGCCTTGACCTTGACCTCGGCCAACAATCTCACTTTAGCTCATGCGGGATGTGTATCATACCTTTGGCAGCACTTTGGGCGATCATGGTCGTAATCGAAGGCTTTGGATGGAAAGTATGACCCATAAACTCAAATACGGCGATTTTGACCTTTGACCTGACATTTGACCTCACTTTGAATTTTTTTTAGCATGTTTTAGATTCGTCTCATTAAGAGCTTTCGATTGCCGCCTTGCGCGTCTCGCTGCGATTATTGGTTCGGAAGATAACTAGGGGGCGTTTACCCCCCCCCCCCCCCCCCCCAGTCAATGGCGTTCGGCTGAGACCCCAGTCAATGCCGGGTTAACCTCCAGCGCGGTGAGTTTGGAAGCCTCCAGAAGGCTGGTGCTCTCCGAATGGGAAAGAAATCGCTTGAGCACAGCAATGGCCTTCGGCAACTTTGAGTTGCTGAGGCTGGTCGGGCACTCACCCACCAGGTAGAAGGAGGGCCTGGTGGAGGTAGCAGTGGAGTCCTTCACCCTGGAAGTGACAACACCTGTGAGGTTATCCCTCGGGATCCAGGTAGAGAGGTGCCGCCGGGCAGCGCCTGCCTATCACAGGGGAGCCCTGGTCCGTCAAGTTATCCGCCCGTGTGCGCCCCCTTCCTCTAGGCCGCCCCCTCATCTTCTCCCTGCTTCTCCCTCCGTCAAGAAAAGAAATACAGGGTGAATAATACCAGGAAAGCAAAATAAAACTGTATTATTCAACATAATCATAACTCAAATTAACATTCTTCGCAGGCTTTCATTGTTTATTTTAAAATCAGACTCAGCCTCGTTATTAACAATTTTATCACCTTTTCTTTATTTACAAAACCTTGCGGCGCCTCGGCTGTAGTGAGGATAACAATCTGATACCTTCGGCATTTGTTTGTTTATCCGACGAGCCAGCCCTGGTAAACTTGCAAGCCACATGGGGGAATATTACGCTTTAGAGATACCCTCTGCCGCCCACCCCGCCGCCCGCCGCCCGCCGCCCGCCGCCCGCCGCCCGCCGCCCGCCGCCCGCCGCCCGCCGCCCGCCGCCGCCGCCGCCCCCCGCCCCCCCCCCCCCCCACACACACACAAACACTTTGTGTGGCGTTCCTACATCCATGAGTCCATTAGTGTGAAAACTAGCATGACATCAACAAATTCAGCATAGGTAGATAGTTTACACAGTTCATTAGAGGACATCCTGCCTCCTTAAGATCAGATACATAGTCATTTTTTTAGGTGGAAGATACTGTGGGCAGTAAGGATATTAATGTTCTGGATCAAGCAAACATTTGTATGAACACACTAAAACATATGTATCTGAGATGAGATATAATATAGGCATTGCTGACCATTTGGACTGTGACATGTGAGAATGTGATGTGATAACTCAGATCAAGGTGGGATAAATCAGAAGCAATGTGATGACTCAGATGGAACAGACTAGCTATTGGACAGGGATCTTCAATAATTAAACTCCATTATTATATTGTTGCATGCATCCTCAATCTAGCGTAGACAACCATTACACAGGCAGATCCAAACACCTCATTTTCATGCCATTGACATTATTTTGCCAGTATTGTCTAAATTTGCATAGTAAATACCATAAGAAGTCCACTATTATGACCTGTCTGCAATTATGGTTGTTAACCCCATTTGACCAATCAGTATCAGTATAATCTGAGACTCAGATGCTGGGAGACAAATGAATAATGGTGATGTGCTGACAAGCTGTGGTGAGCTATATTAGCACCTGTGTTTTGTAATGTATTGTAACCATGTAGTGAGCTTAGGTAAAATAACTCAGAAATTACGATTGTCTGTCATGAATCTGGCAGTTCTATCAACAAGCCATGAGAGCTCCAAGCTACAAGCTCCAAGCTAAGGTTGTTGTCAGCCATGTACGAGTACAGCTGTCGCTGGACCACCTTCTCGACAAGCTTCGGAAAGGCAGGAACGATGGAAATAGGTCTGAAATTTGAGGCATCTGATGGGCTTCCGGATTTGTGGATAGGATGTACTATGGAATGTTTCCAGGTATCAGGAAATTCACAGGATGTGAGACAGGTGTTGAGAATGTGTAGGATGACATGGCCAATAGTTTCGAAACAAAACTTAATTACTTTAATGCAAATGCCGTCTGCCCCACAAGCTCCTGAATTTTTCATAGAAAAGAGGACAGGACAGAGAGAATCAATAGTCATGGGTTTCAAAGAGAAAGCACAGGCACCAACCCTGGGTAGACAGCACGGAAGTTCAAGGGGCACCCCCTGGCTCGAACCTCACCTGCGACTCGGGTGAGGTACGGTACACAACCATGTCAGACAGATCTTAAAACCATACTTCTCATACTATGGGGAATGTACTAATTCACCAGTATGCAAAACGTGGCAGGAACATCGACGACATATTTGGGGCAACCCAAATCCTGCCCCATGCCCCAAATGGGACAGCAAGCCACCCCATTTGGGGCAGGATTTCTCGGATCAAATTTTGCTCCTCGGTCAGCAAATACTGTTGACCGGGAGGGGGGGGGGGGGGGTCGGTCGTCTTTACAATCGCGTTTTATCTAGTGTGAATCGGTAAATTGTTACTTCTGCCCAAAAAAGTCAGACGCTGCCCCAAAATTCCAAAAGCTGACCCAAAATGTCAAATGCTGCCCAAAATTTTAAAATCTGCCCAAAAATTTCCAAAACTGACCCAATTTTTTCAAAGCTGACCCAATTTTGATGTGCTGGTTCCAACCCTGCCCCGACGAGATCTCGACGAAACTTGCCACGTTTTTCATACTGGCTAATTCAGTGTCCCAAAATTCCATTTTTGCTTGGGTGTCAGAGGGGGAAATTCGAGCAAAAAAGACCACGACAGTGGAAAATTATATAGAATATGGTACAATATTTATTTCTGTTCTGAATATGAAAAGCAGAAGTTTTTGTTGAAATCATGTATTTTTAGTCAATATTAGTGTCAGAATCAATATCACAATTCATAAATTGGGGGTGTAAAATTCACTGCTAAAATGGGGAATGAGAGTGTGAAATTATTCACATTTGGGTGTCATTTCCCACCCAAATCACCAAATTGTGGGACACTGTACTATGGGACACTATGTACTATTGTACTGAAGCACGACACCTCCGGTAGCATGAAAAGTCTGGCATTGGGACGTGTTCAGGGTTAGGACAGGTACGGTTGTTTACCCTAATCAAAACAAAACAGTGCTAAGATTGAGATCTCTGGTCCCATAACAATTAAACTCATTTGATCTGAAGAGCACATAACAAAAAGTGTTGTATCAAGCAAGGCCATATTATTGTACATGTAGGTTGTATGATACGTCTGATTGTTGTATGAGGTATGACTGATAAGTATGTGCTGTATTGGTATGAATGAATGATACCCTGTTGAAATGGACTAATATTCAGCATTCAGTTGACTTCGGACATCATGAAGATGGGTACAGGCACCCACCCATGCACGTAGCCAGGATTTCGTCCAGGGGGGGGGGGGGGGCGGCGCCTCGAAAGGGCCCCTTCCCGAGCGTTCAAAGGGCCCCTTCCCAAGCATTGAAAGGGCCCCTTCCCAAGCGTTGAAAGGGCCCCCCCCCAAAAAAAAAAAACGGATGAAAAAGCACGTTACAAGGATGATAAATGCAGCATGACAGGTATGGCATGGGCCATACCAACTTGTAGGAGGTAGAGTTAGCAACTGCCATATCAACTTTATATCATCAGCTATACCAAATTGGAATATGTTTAAGCTCATGACCTGGAACTCTCCGCGGCGCGAAAATGTTGAGTCTTATGCCCTGGATATGCTTTCTCATCAATGCGTCGCATTGCGTATGGTGCGGACCTCTAAAATTGCTATATTGTGCGTTTAAAAGTGCGGTAAAAAAGTGCTAAAGTGAACTATTTTGCCCAATTATATAGGAAAGTAGCCACATAACACATAAATGCGCCGAGAAACGGGCGATTTTTTCCTAACCCGCATATAATTGAATTTGTAGTTAAATTGCGCCGCGGAGCGGCGCCAAAAAAAAATTGTATTCCCTGTACAACTGTATTCTTACTGTTGAAAGGCCCAAGGTCCCTTCAGATCGTCTAGGGGCCCCTCGGACCTTTTCAACGCCCTTCCGACCTGTTCAGAGAATCATCTGGGATCCGCGAAGCGAAAAGACATGATGTGGAGTGGGTGATATATATAATACAAAGAGGGCTTACTCTACAGGAAAAAAAATAATCGGAGCTTCCGGGTATACTGTAGCACCCTGCCAAAGGGTGTAACAATATACCCAAAAGCTTTGCTTCTAATATATGTATTGTTGAGTAAATCTTCTTTGCATTTAATCTTCAACTGGGATCTCTACGTGCTTTGACCCTTCCGGTCTCACAGGGACTCCTCTGACCTTCCAAGAAGCCCCTCTTGTGTGTCAATGGGCCCATTCGGCCTGTTCAGAGGTCCTTCCGACCTGGCCAGGGACTGCACTGGCTGCTTTGTCGCCCTGCCGACATGCTCAGGGGCAGGGGCGGCGGATTGCGGGGCGCAGGGTACCCAAAATCCCCCCCCTCAAATGAAAATCCTGGGGAGGGGAAGGGTCATTTTGCCCCCAGATTGAGCAGGCTAAAATCTGGGGGGGGGGGGGGGCAAAATTACCCTATGCCCCCCCCCCCCCAGGATTTCAGACTGGGGGGGGGGGGGCATTTTGGGTACCCAGCTCCCCGCAATCCGCCGCCCCTGCTCAGGGGCCCCTCCGACCTGCCCAGGGGCCCCTCCAGTCTGACTAGGAACTCATCCGGCATGTTCAAGGGGCCTTCCGACCGGCCCAGGGACCCTTTCGGTCTAGCCAGGGGCCCCTCTGACTTGCCCATGAGCCCCTCCGATCTGCCCAGCGACTCTTCTGGTCGGCCTGCGCTGGCTGCTTTGTCGCCCTGCCGACATGCTCAAGGGGCCCTCTGACCTGCCCTGGGGCCCCTACGTGCTGGCCAGGGGCCAATTCGGCATGTTCAGGGGCCATTCTTACCCGCCCAGGGGTCCTTTCAGTTTGTTCAGGGGCCCCTCCGATCTGCACAGGGGCATTTTTAACTTTCCAGGGGCCCTCTGGTCTTTCCAGGGCCCCCTAGCCTTATAAGGGGCTCTTCCGACCTGACAAGGGACTGCGCTGGCTGCTGTGTCGCCTTGCGACATGCTCCGAGGGCCCTCCGACTTGCCCTGGGGCCCTCTGTGCTGTCTAGGGGCCCATTCGACGTGTTCAGGGGGCCCATTCGACGTGCTCAGGGGCCCTCTGACCCGCTCAGGGACCCTTTCGGTCTGGCCAGGGGCCCCTGTGACATGCACAGGGCTCTTTTGAACGTCCAAGGGGCCCTCTGGTCTTTCAAAGAGGGCCCTAATGGCCCTAAAGGGCCTCTGAAGTCCTCTAAACTCTCTAAAGACCATGCTTCGCGTGGTAAAGAGCCCATGATACCACGCTTCGCGCGGTCTCGGCCCTTTTCGGCGCGCTGCGCGCGCCGAAAAGGGCCCTCCTGGCCTCCAGGGGGTGGCCCCTACCCCGCCCCCCCCCCCAACTAGCTTATGTGGTGGTGGCCTGTCGGCTCAGGCTGTCGGTGGTCTGTCAGGATGCAGTTAAGCACAAGCCAAAAATAATGGCCTACTTGCTTTTGCATAGATAATTCCTGGGTGAGATAAACCCGAAAAGTAAAATATAATTATAAACTTCATTACAAGGTCAAGGGCTATGGGACCTTTCGTAAGCAATATCTAGTCGTCGCAGCCTACTCATATTTGTCTCAGAACAATAGCTACCATATCTCTTCATCTTAGAGCTACCATATTCCTTCAATTTGGCTGGGCCATATTTAACGTTGGACCAATGGAGAACTTGATCTGAATTCCCATATGCCATGAGAATGTGTCGCAGACAGCGTTGAAATGTGCATTCTTGCTGGCTTTAAATTATAAGTTATTGACATGAAAAAAGACGAATTCTTTGAGTGGATTGAACGCAGCAAATTTCAATATTAAGCATTTATAAAAGCACATTTATTCTTATTCCGTGAGCTTTCAAAACATCAATATTGTTGCTTAAACTTAGATCATGCTCGTAATAAAAACATCAATATTGTTGCTTAAACTTAGATCATGCTCGTAATATGTAGAGCGTAAAATAAAAATAAAATACCATTGAAATCTCCTCATTAAACTCTTAAATGTCAAATAAATATTGTCCCAATTTGTATGCTAAAATAAGACAATATATGTTGTTTCTCGTAAAATGTTATAATCTGCAAACAGCAAGTATATTGCGTTTGCTTCGTTGTCTTTCGAATGTACAGGAACAGAGAAAAATACAATTTTGCATTTTCAGTATTTTATTTTTATAATGATATCAATTTCGTGTTTTTTGAAAATTAAAATACAATTAACTATCAACCCGACATCACATTGAATGTAATGTATTTGACAGACGCACACAACTTTTTCGCGCATTTTGTAAGCCTGTATTTGCGCGGTAACGCCGTTTTCTTCAGCCCACCCCCCTTCACGAATCGCAGGCTCCCTTTACGATGACGTCACCACGGCGCCGGCGGTCAGAATCCCTTTACCCTATTCTAACACATGTAAATTATTTGTGTGCATGTGCATGTGCACTATTTTCCCCAACCATCGTTTCCTCAGCAGTCTCCTTTTCTGCCTCTACCTCCCTATCTGTTGCACCACCAACCTTCACAGGTATCATCTGTGAAGCCAGACGCGCAAGGAGCAAAGTCATCTAGTCAATCTTTTTTTTCTACTTTTTCTACTTTTTCCTTGAGCTCACTGTTGTCCTGTCTGCATTCACTTGGTGTTCGCACTACATCTGAGTAAGCGTGTATAGCTGGGGGTTATTGACGTGAGGAAGTGTACAGGCGTCTCGCCTCAGCATAGGACACATCGTTTTCTACTTGCAGGGTGAAGATATCTTTTTCTTTTAACCAAACAGGGCATTCACGTGATCGGCATGAATGTCCTGTTTGTCCACAACTCAGGCACTTTTGGGCACATTCACCTTCATGAGGGCTTTGTCCACATGTCAGGCATTTCCTTTCCTTCTCGCATCTACCCTCTCCATGCCCATACATCCCACACCGGTAACAGATCAGTGGATTTCGTACATGTCTCTTCACATGGTAGGTTACATAGTCGAGTTCGAGCTTGTTAGGACATGTCGGAGAGTCAAAAATTAGTAGGATGGTGGGAGTGCTCTTCATCCTACCTTCAACTCTCCTGGAGAATCTATTTGCCACTGTCACACCAAATGGAGGGTCGTATTCCGCTTTTGCACACCTTTTTATAGGAAAATTGAATATTGTATACTAATTCTACACGTCTGATTTCATCAGAACTGCACTCAAAACAGGGACATTCTCAGTACTTACCTAGAAATAATTATTTGTATCACCCGTCATACAGTGTTGGAAAAGTTCACGTTTGTTGGTTCCATATACACCAACACATTTTGTACTCCCAAATTGTGACTGGTAAAAATTGATTTGTTTTGTACTCCTCAGAAATATTGTGTGTTGATTAACTAATAAAAGTGTTTGTTGCAGAGAAAACCTGTTCATACAAGGTTGACTTCTAGCTTGGAAAGTTGGACTGAATTGTAGCCAACACCACAATTACCTCCATCCACCCACTGCCACTAGATTAAAATAAAAGCTTAGGCAAAGACAACCCCAAGTCCCAACTTAAACTGTTAACAAACCAAACAAAGTAATAAAGTTTCCTTGAACAAACCCAACTCACAAGGCAAACACCGTCAGCAAAACAAAATCTCCACCGTGCCTTTCACGCAGGTTATTTGCGCTGAAAGCGTCGCAATCGGTAAAGAGTCTCGGCAATTAATTTATCGTAACATCGCAACACAACAGCCACAGCGTAGGGGCCGGGGAATAGAATATAGATCGCTGACGGCTGACGGTCTGCTCACCTCCTCCTCCTCCTCCCCTCTCTTCTTCCCCCCCCCCCCCCGGGTCAACAACTTGACGGCTGACCGGCCCGCTACCCCCCCCCCCCACTCAACAACTTTTTGGAAATACGCCACTGGATTTGCTCCTTCCTCCTCCCCCCTCCTCCCCCCCCCCCCCCCCCCACCCACCCTCCACATCCCACGGATCCTCCCCCGACTGATTTCGTCATTAGTCCTTGATTTTCTTTATAAAAATAGAGATAGACGAATTGTAGTTCTTGATGACCTTGTCATACCCCATGAGTTTCAAATCGATCGTTCCAAAACTTTGTCTGTGGTAGTGTTCTGATTGTTTTTTAGGTAGGGTCACTTAACGTGACCTGGTGACCTGACCTGACATGATCCCGACATCAAATTTAGTCAGAAGATGCAAAAGAGATGTATCAATAGCTGTGCCAAATTTCATGGCGCTGCGTGGTACGGTTCCGGAGATATCGACCTGAGAGACTGACGAGAGTACAACTATTGGGAGTACAAATGTAATTAGAGTAGGTCCCTATGCCTACTCTAATTACATGTGTTACATTACTCTAACAACACAGTGTGACCTACTACAATTGCCCCACCAATTATTATCCAGCCTCAGAAGGAGAACAAGTACTCTGTAAAAGAGTAACAATTACTTTGCTGACGGCAAAACGCACTGGGATGCTGCTATCTCCGTAACATGTTGACTCACATTTGTGACATCAGAAGCCTATTCGGTTTTGACCAATCGACTAGCTTGATTGAGAGCTGGACCAGTATGGATAGCCGTTAGCTCCCTTGTACCCGTGACGTTTGCCATTCGCTCATAGAATAGTAGCGAGTAGTGAAACTACATCCTTTGTCATTGTTGGTGACGCACACGCGGCGCACACGTGAGTTGTGATTACTGATTATTGTGGGGTTGATCTCACTGTGGGTATTTTTTTGAGTAGCATTGAAATCATTTTAATTATATGATATGAAGGCCAGTTAGTGATTTGAAATGTTATTTGGTTGGAGAACCAGACTGGAAAAACCACTAAAAGTGACTCATTTTACATGGACACATTTCCTGGTTATGACCGCCAGACCCCATGTTGATGTAACGGTTTTCTGGCATTGTTCTGAATTGTTGTCCTGAAAAAGAAAATGTGTGCTAAGGTAGGTATACATTGCTTTTCTGCATGAATGCATAGGTACTTACCAAGAATTGTCAGCACATTTTGATCTGGGGAATTTAGTTTTGTAGTTTATCATTCATCATTATTCATTAGTATATCAGTATTTATTTTTGGCCTACCATCAGGTTATTTTTGTACTCTTTGTTTGCAAAGATATGTACTCCAACAAAAAAAAAGTAGAATTCCCACCCTGCCTGTCAATCACCTCAGCCGACCGGAAGGACTCCGCCATTACACCTGAAATGTAAACAATGTGGGCCGTTTGTGTGTGAAATGCGCCAGATATGTATCCAGTAAGGTCACATCGTGGTAGCGGCCGCTGCGCGGCCAACCTTCGTCTCAAATACAAGTCCTGCGCTCCGCCAGGAACGGAGGTTTAGTGAGAGCGTGATAGGGTTTAGTGGTCAACCAGATACACATGACGTCATATGATAGCCAGTATCTGACACATTTCTGCACCCACATTGTTTACATTGTAATGGTGGAGTCGTTGCGGGCGGTCGGCTGAGGCTATTGACAGGTGAATTTGCCTATATAAAGGTGTGCAAAAGCGGAATATCGCCAAATGGAGAAAGCCAGTGGACAATCTCCTCAGTCAGGTCAATCAGGTCATATGCATGTATGGTACCTTTGCTGATGTTCAGCTTGGTGTCACGTTCAATCACACACTCCTCTCTCTCAAAAAGGGACGCATTCAGGAGATTGTCTAGTCTGTTTTTTATCAGAAGGCCCCCATCCCTAAGGAGAGTGAGTCATACATACTCGCCGTCCCTAACGTTTTAGATGTTTCAAAACTTCACTATTTAGTGACCAGGGTTGAAAAAAAGTTGCTGTTTGCTGGTGTACAGGGGCACCAGGAGATTACCAGGAGATTACTCTGGAATTGTGACTGGAAAGAATTAACTTTTTTGTACCCTTTGAATAGGCAATAAATATTATTAGGAAACATGCCAAACTCATATGAATATTTGTGTTCCCAGGCATAGCAGACATCAATGAGAAAAAATTGAGCGACATCAAGCAGAAAACGATTTCCATCATCATCATCATCATAACCAAGTTTATTAAACATAAAGTCCATGTAACATACAAAACATAAATCAGACAGGCGCAAAAGCGATGCTTAAATTAAAGCGCCAAGTCTAAATCATTAGAAAAAAGTTTTACTTAAACTGTGACCGCCGCCACGGCACAGCTCACAGGACTGGAATTGGAAGTTGCCCAAGCCCCCAAGCACCTCTCCGGAGATGTGAGGAATGAACACCTTTATCGGCAACATGGTAATGGAAGTAAATATAATATAAAATGTTAGTACATGCAAAGAAAGTTGTATTAAAGATGGGTAAATCTTTTTGAACTCAACAAAAAGTTTTGAAAGTGGAGTGCCGCTGCTGAACCGTCGCCTCCGCTGAGATCTGTGCCGTGGAGTAAAATGTTTAACTGATGTTTTGGAGGTATGCGTCTGAAGTTTATACATAATGTGTGGGATAATCTATCGAACATGCTGTTTCATTGATTTTCATAGTATGGACAGGTAAGAATGAAGTGGCTGACGTTTTCGTTATGGTGTCAGCATCGGCATTCTGATGAGTCTGCTTTATGAATTGTGAATGAATGGGAATTTAGATGGGACATGTTCATTCTGAGCCGGGCGTGAAGGATGTTTCCCTTTTTTGATGAACCTGCAATGTAGTAGCTAGGCGGACTAGGTGCCCCCAGCTGCTGGCAAATCTGTTTTTTGAAGGTTGTGTGCGTGAGTTGCTGTGTGTCCTGTGTTAACTCGTTCCATTGTCCGATTGTTGTAGGAAAAAATTACCTCTTATATGATGATGTGTTGCTGGTGGTTGTAGTGTGTCTATTTGCGTTTCTGAGGTGTCTGTGTGTGTCTTGTGCACAGGTGCTTGGGATGATGGCTGTGATGTAGTGTGGGAGATGTTCTGCAGTGTTAAATTTGTGGTAAAGCGTCAGTCTGTGTATTCGTCGTCTTGTTGTCAGCTTATCCCACCCTAGTTCTGTGGGTAGTTTGTCAGTAGATGTCCTGGAAAAACCTCCAAGAACCAAGTGTCTCTAAACTGAAACCTTTGGTCAGCAAGATCAAATGCCAGTGCCTACATTGTGTTATTCCAATGCATGTTTCAAATGAACATATTTGTTTAAATATAAACATGATGTATGATGCAGTCTTCCGTCTGAGAACAAACTGATCACAAATTATGGGTTAATCCAGACAACTCATTAGTAAATACTTAACCATGCGAGTAGGTGTAGGGCCAAAGTTAAAACACAGCTCTTCCTTAGGGCAGAGTACATGTCGCTTATCTCAAAAAGCATCAGTCAGTGGTGTTAAAAATATACAAAACAAACAAACAAGAAACTAAGCACCCACCAACCTGACCACGGTAGATAAAATACTGAATCTGACTCAATAATCACACACCGCCGTAGACACAGCACTACACAAATCAAAATAGCGTACCACGAGACGTCCTGCGCCGAAAATGTCTCTATCTTCCTTCAAAAGAGATGAGCACAAGATTACGCTGCTGAGTACTTTCCTCAATGAATACCTTGTGTACCAAGTACTGTTTTCCCTTGCTGGAAAAGCTCATGGTACCTGATGTTCGTTGAGAACAAGTACTATGCAGATAATCTGTGGTTCAGCGGACCGCAGGTGCCTCCGGCGTGCAGCGCACGTGCGCTACAGCAGCAGTGTCTGTTTTCTCAATACGGGAGCCGGCGGCCGGCAGTCGGAAGCTGAGCGGGGCGGACGGCGGTATGTGCAGCGTGAGGCCCGAGCCACTCTACTGTTTTTGATATCAATACAGTCTTTAAACGTCGCAAGCACAAGCTATTTCGGCCTTAATGGAGACCGTTGCGAGCCCTGGAGCAGTGGAGGCTGTCGTGAGCCCTGGAGCAGTGGAGGCCGCCGCCAGCCCTGGAGCAATGGAGGCGATCGCCAGTCCTGGAGTGGTAATGGCCGCCGCACAGCGTCCCGCTTTTGACGCTCGGCTGATTGCCGAATACGACGGGTCGGCAGACGTCGTTGAGTGGTTTGAGCGGGCCAAGATGCTGTGTGCGCTCCGTGGTGTCGCCGCAGAGACGGTGCTTCCGCTGCGCCTTACTGGCGGCGCATTTGCAGTATGGTCGCAGATGCCGGTCGCCAGTCGCAGCTCTCTGGAGGCCACGCGCGACGCGCTGTACGACGCGTTCGCCCTAGACCAGCACGCGGCGTACGAGGCCTTCACTAGCCGCCACCTCAGGGTGGGCGAGTCCGCCGATGTATTCTTGGCCGACCTTCGGCGTCTCGCAGTGCTATTTGGCGGTATCCCGGAGCGAGCACTCGTCTGCGCGTTCATCGCTGGGCTGCCGGAGTCGGTGCGACAGACCATCCGTGCTGGGTCCAGAGCCGAGAGACTGGACTTGGCCAGCGTCCTGTCACGCGCCCGCGCCGTGCTCAGTGACGAGCGTGTTACGGCAGTGGCCGCGGGGAGGCGAGCCCAGGCGCCACCGCGTGACGGGGCGCATCGCGGCCAGCCGCCACCGAGTCATCCGTCACGAGACCAGCCGACACGGGGATCACGGTGGCCACGACGCTGCTGGAACTGTGGAGAGCTGGGCCACATCTCCGTCTCCTGTCCCCAGCAGTCGGGAAACGGTGCAGGAGATGGCGTGCCAGCGCCGGCGTCGTCTCCGGTGCAGCACTGAGCGGCGCCCTGCCCGTGGTCGAACTGCGAGTGGACGGTCGGCAGTGTCGCGCGCTAGTGGACACCGGCTGCACGGACACGATTGTGTACGCGCCATGTTGTGAGCGCTGGCGCCAGCGGCAGATCGTGGTGACCACGATCAGTGGAGAACCGTTCCGGTGCAGCGGTGTCGGCAGCGTCAGTGTGGAGACGCCGGCCGGCCGGCGGGCCACACTTGATGTGCTGGTGGTGGATGAGCGGCCGATGGGGGTCGAGATGGTACTCGGCATTTCCGGCATCTCCACCCTGGGAGGCGTCAGCGTGCAGTCACCGACTGATGTACGCTTCTGTGGTGCTGCGGTGTGCCCGCCGCTCGAGGTGGATGCGGCTGACTTTAGAGCGCGGTTTGACGCGGCGGAACGAGCATGGACAGTGGCGTGGAAGTGGGCGGACGGTGGGGGGCCCGAGTGTCTCGGCAACAGGGTCGAGCAGTACGCCGTGCCGCCAGCCGCGCGTCAAGAGTTTGACGAGGAGCTGGACGAGTGGATCGCCAGCGGTTGGCTGGTGCCCTACGACGAGGCGCAGCACGGGCCGCCACGCGGACTGGTGCCGTTGATGGCGGTGCAGCAGAGAAACAAGGCCAAAGTGAGACCAGTGCTCGACTATCGTGAGCTCAACAGCCACGTCACTGCTCACACCGCGGACTCCGACGTGTGCGCAGACCAGTTGCGCAAGTGGCGGAAGCACGGATCGCGCGTCGCCGTCGTAGATCTGAAGAAGGCCTACCTTCAGCTACGTGTGGAGCAGCAGCTGTGGCCTTTTCAGACAGTGGTGGTGCGCGGTCAGCGTTACTGTCTGACCAGGCTGGGGTTCGGGCTGAACGTGGCTCCGCTGGTTATGAAGGCGGTCGTCCGTGCTGTGTTGTCACAGGACCCAGCGATAGAGCGGGCGGTGCTGGCGTATGTGGACGACTTGCTTGTCAACGAGGATGTCGCCAGTGCCGAGAGTGTAGTGCAACACTTCGCCAAGTACGGTCTGGCGTGCAAGCCGCCGGAGCGAGCGGCCAGCGGAGCCCGGCTCCTGGGCCTGCGAGTCCAGGCAGATGACGGAGAGTTGCGGTGGGTGCGGGACAACGCTGTGGACGCGCCGCCAGCGCGTGTGACTCGCCGAACCGTGTTCGCGTGGTGTGGGCGACTGGTGGCCCATTTGCCCGTGTGCGGATGGCTCCGGCCCGCGGTGGCATGGATCAAGCGGCGCGTGAACGAGCTGACGCAGGGTTGGGATGACGTCACCGAGGAGGCGGCGCTGCGTGCGCAGATGGACAGCGTTGCGAGTCGCCTAGTCAGTGACGATCCAGCTCGAGGCGTATGGTGCGTGGAGGGCGATGGTGTAGTCGTCTGGACTGACGCGAGCTCGCTGGCCACGGGGGTTGTCCTGGAGACGTCAGGCGGTGACGTCATCGAGGATGCGTGCTGGCTCAGGCGCGATGAGGCCATGCATATCAACATGGCCGAGCTGGATGCGGCCATCCGAGGTGTAAGCCTGGCCGTCGCCTGGGGTGCGCGGACAATTGACCTCCGCACGGACTCGGTGACGGTGTCCCGCTGGATTGATGACGCGATCAGTGGTCGCGCGCGCCTCCGTACCAAGGCGCACGGCGAGCTGTTAATCCGGCGTCGCGTCGAGATCATCCGTCAGCTGGTCAGCGAGCTGCAGCTCAACTTGTCTGTGGCGCTCGTGCGATCGGCGGAGAACCGCTCCGACGCGCTGACGCGCGTGCCCAAGGAGTGGCTTCGCGATAAGCCGCCGGCTGTGAGCGCGGCCGCCGCCTGTGAGCTGCCAGCTGTGAGTGTAGCCGCCCTCGGTGTGCCGCCAACTGTGAGTGCGGCCGCCGTCTGTGAGCCGCCAGCTGTGAGTGCAGCCGCCGCCTGTGAGCTGCCAGCTGTGAGTGCGGCCGCCGTCTGTGAGCCGCCAGCTGTGAGTGCAGCCGCCGTCGGTGCGGAGAGCATTGCCGAAGTACACAAGCGAGCCGGTCACCCGGGTGTTCGAAGGACGCTGTACTTTGCTCGCCGGTGTATCGGTCATGTGACCCGAGCGCAAGTGCGCGCTGTGGTGGCGAATTGCGATGTGTGCCGAGCGATCGACCCGGCCCCAGTCAAGTGGCGGCACGGGTCACTAGCGGTGCCACAAACATGGTGGAGACTAGCCATTGACGTTACACACCACGAGGGTCAGTCGTACCTCAGCGTGATTGACTGTGGACCGTCGCGGTTCGCTGTGTGGCGGTCACTGCGTCGACAGGATAGCTCGAGCATCGTCCAGCGGCTTGAGGAAATATTTTATGAGCGGGGGGCCCCGGTGGAGCTCCTATGTGACAACGATCCGGTCTTCCGCGGCCGACCGTTCGCCGTCCTCACCGCTCGCTGGGGGGTGACGGTGAGGTTCCGGGCGGCGCATGCGCCGAGCGGAAACGGAGTGATCGAGCGGAGTCACCGAACGGTGAAAGTTATCGCCGCTCGGAAACGGTGTGCCATCGCCGAGGCAGTGCACTTATATAATGTGACGCCGCGCGATGGCGAAGGGGCCGGCAGCGCACCGTTCTGCGGAGTGCATCGCTATGAGCCACGTGACTGTGTGCGGCTGGCAGCCGCTCCATCTGGGACGGTGGAGTGCGCCGAGGCCGGGGCGATGGAGCTCACTGCGGCGGAGCTGGGCGTGCACGCAGTCGGTGACGCGGTGTGGGTGAGGCGCCGCGGGACGCGGTGTACGGAGCCGTCTGGGCGGGGTACCGTCACGGCCGTGGTCTCCCCGCAGGTCGTGGAAGTGGACGGCATGCCGCGCCACGTTAGGGACCTGCGACGCAGGAACAGTGAGCAGCCACCTCAGAGTCCTGCACCTGACGATGACAGTGATGACCCGCTGTACGTGATGGAGTCTGTTCCTGTGCCCCATCCGACTGCTGATCAGTCGGACTTGTGTGATGCGCCACAGTGCGACAGCACGGTGTCAGATTCCCCCGCCGTGGCTCCTCGTCGGAGTCAGCGCCGCCGCCGGCCTCCGCGGCGAGATTGTTGTGTAGGGTGCGAGTGATCCTCATGATCAGGGGGAGGTGTGGTTCAGCGGACCGCAGGTGCCTCCGGCGTGCAGCGCACGTGCGCTACAGCAGCAGTGTCTGTTTTCTCAATACGGGAGCCGGCGGCCGGCAGTCGGAAGCTGAGCGGGGCGGACGGCGGTATGTGCAGCGTGAGGCCCGAGCCACTCTACTGTTTTTGATATCAATACAGTCTTTAAACGTCGCAAGCACATAATCATTCTTTTAAAAGGTTAAATTATCAATTAAATGGTATGAAAATAAAGTGATTGCGTTCCTGATGCCAATGGTAGCATTTTTTTGTTAAAGGGAAATAATGACCTTTTGATTTTGTTAGCAACAATTTCTTAGGCTACCGCTATGGTTTTAAAATTATTTTATTTAAATTTAAGAATTAAATAAAATTATTCCCAAATTCGAAATTGTAAGTTTGGGAAAAATACAAAACAAGTACCTTGTGTACTTCATGAAGGTCATTGACAAATTCGCCCTTCCCTACCATTGTTTACATCGATTGCGGCATTTTTGGAGGCTCTGTGACATTTCCGATCAAACTGAGCGCTGCTCGGACACACGCTAGTAGCGCTTTCGTTCTCCATGGCAACCAGGCGTCAGCCAATCAAAAGCCAGAAAGGGATACGTTCTGGCTTTTCATTGGCTCACGCCTGGTTGCCATGGAGAACGAAAGCGCTACTAGCAACAACTCGCCACAATGGTTAAGTGCGCCGAGAAGCATGACAATGCTTTGTAAACAAATCGCCGACGCTAAATAGGTCGCCGTCGATGTGCATCGATGAGCTTCCGATTTATTTGCCAGTTTTGTGTTATTGTTTGTTAGTTTTTTTGGGAAAAATTATTATTTTTCATAATAATATAAAGCATAGTGTTATATACAGCCACAGACAAATTATACAATATTCCTAATGTTGAAAACAAATGAATTTATTTTCAAAAATTGAGGGTCGCAACCACTAACTATGCCGCCGTTGATGTGCATCGATGAGCTTCCGATTTTATTGCCACTTTTTCCAATCGCTGTTAGTTTTAGAAGACCGCTGGGCATATAATCACAACAAGCAGAACGCACAATATATTTTCCACTCCATTGCGTAAAAAAACAATACGGGAAAAGCCCGCAGTTTGATGAGGACCAAAAGTACTTGCAAGTACCGGTCGTTAAAAGTGTGGAACGCTTATCAACTTTAACTTGAAATATCTTTCGGTAGGAAAGTTTTCATGCAAAATGTGATGAATTTACAATATATTTTGGTCTCGTCTGGCGATTTCAAGTGCTAACTCCATTTTTGTGGAAAAAGGTCATTATTTCCCTTTAAGACGACCACCTTTTTTAGGCGTAAATAGCTAATGAGAATCCTTGTACTCAGTGTCTAAAACACCAGGTCACCAGGTGCATACCGGCGAAGCTTTATGTCCGATATATCTATCAATCGGGCTCGTTAGAGTCTAAATTAACTAAATATGAATGCAAAATGTTCGGCCTTATAAAAAAAATGAAATTCAAGAGCATCCGCTACGTGAAAGAGGTCGTATAACACCGTCTAATATATACTCGGCGCTCTTCTCAGTTGCTTCTCGGTAACTCTCAACTCGAGCTCAACGCTGATTGGTCTGTGTCCACACCGGGCACATTTCTTGAGGACAACACTATTACACCGCAAGTTTTGGCTCCGCGCGCTCTCTCGTGTTTTGCGACTATGATGCGCCATTAACATATTTCAATTTCATGACTGTGATTATTTGGGCCTCAAGACTTGGCCTTGAGTATTTTGTTCGTACTACACCGTGTTCCAGGCATTTCAATTTGTTGTCTTGTAACAGGTTAGTGGCTTGTTGGTCACCGAAGGTTAAAAATACAGGTTTTCTGGTCACATACGTACTAAAGTACTTCTTCAGTTTTCTACTGCCCAGTGTCCTAGCATTGGTAAATTTGGGTGGGAAACGACACCCTATGGATACTGTTTTTCTGCTCTCTTTCCAGAGTTTTACTGGGATTTTCAACTCCTTATTTTAAAATGTATTGGATAATTGGAATCCTCACTGATTAATGGATGTAATAATGGGGACAGCCTGTGTAGGGAAAGAGGTTATAATTGGCATAGGTACCTAATAACTAATTCCGGTGAGCAGGTAATTGGATATTAATAAAACAGAGTACATGTTATTTGTTTGAATTTTCTGCTCTTTATGTTTATTTTAGCCAGAATTTTCCACTCCGCACGCCAGCTCCAAAGCAATCCTAGTACCCTGCTACTGCCTGTGTACTAGTTAGGGCACATAACATTGTCTCTTGGGCCCTTTATTACCATACAGCCTAATATGTAACTGCCCTGAATATAATCCTATTTGCAATTATGTACTATTTTTTTCTGAGAAAATGTACTTCGCTACCAGCAAAAGTAAAATTCCCACCCTCGCGTTATTACCATGAATATACTACTACCTGTAATTATGTACTCAATTTTTCCAAGAAAATGTACCCAGCATACCAGCAAAAAAAAGTAAATTGCCAACCCTGATTCAGTCACTATGCATCTTTAAAGACACTATTCTGTATTTGTTATGTTATTTAGAATGTATCTTACCTAACAATGTTGAAACAAAACAAAAAATCTGGAAGGTGTAACGACGGTGTCCGGACAATTCTTCGTCCAGCATTTCTTCGTAGCGCATTTCTTCGTCCGCAAATCTTCGTCGCGCGTTTCTTCGTAGCGCATTTCTTCGTCGCGCGTTTCTTCGTCTCGCATTTCTTCGTATCGTCAAATCATCGTCTCGCATTTCTTCGTATCCGCGAAACTTCGTATACGCAAATCTTCGTATCGTAAATATTCGTCTACGCAAATATTCGTCTACGCAAATCTTCGTCCGCAAATCTTCGTCCGCAAATCTTCGTCCGCAAATTTTCGTCCGCAAATCTTCGTCCGCAAATATTCGTCCGCAAATCTTCGTCCGCAAATATTCGTCCGCAGTTTTGCATTTTACTTTTTGCATTTGACTTTTTGCCTTTTTGACTTTTTGCATTTGAATTTTTGCCTTTTTTACTTTTATCCATTATGACTTTTTGCCTCTGTGACTTTTTGCATTTGACTTTTATCCTTTTGACTTTGCATTTTACTTTTTGTCTTTTTGGTGTTTTGACTTTTTGCATTTGACTTTTATCCCATTTGACTTTTTGCCCGTTTTACTTTTTGCGTTTGACTTTTTGCTTTTTGCCTTTTTGCCATTTTACTTTTTGTCCGTTTGACTTTTTGCCGTTTTGACTTTTTGCATTTGACTTTTAGCCTATTTGACTTTGCATTTGACTTTTTGTCTTTTTGACTTTTTGGTGTTTTGACTTTTTGCATTTGACTTTTATCCCATTTGACTTTTTGCCCGTTTGACTTTTTGAGTTTGACTTTTTGCTTTTTGCCTTTTTGCCATTTTGCTTTTTGTCCGTTTGACTTTGCATTTGACTTTTTGTCTTTTTGACTTTTTGGTGTTTTGACTTTTTGCATTTGACTTTTATCCCATTTTACTTTTTGCCCGTTTGACTTTTTGCGTTGTCAATCGGACGTGCGGTTGCAGAGATATGAGCTTCTCAAAAGCGTCGCCACGGAAGCGCTCATAATTACGCAAATCTTCGTAGAGTAGGCACGAATATTTGCGGACGAAGATTTGCGGACGAAGAATTGCGGACGAAGATATGCGGACGAAGAATTGCGGACGAAGATTTGCAGACGAAGATTTGCGGACGAAAAATTGCGGACGAAGATATGCGGACGAAGAATTGCGGACGAAGATTTGCGGACGAAGATATGCGGACGAAGATTTGCGGACGAAGAATTGCGGACGAAGAATTGCGGACGAAGATTTGCGGACGAAGATTTGCGTAGACGAAGATTTGCGTAGACGAAGACTTGCGATACGAATAATTGCGTAGACGAATATTTGCGGATACGAAGAAATGCGAGACGAATATTTGCGGATACGAAGAAATGCGAGACGAAGAAACGCGCGACGAAGAAATGCGGAGACGAAGATTTGCGGACGAAGAAATGCGGACGAAGAAATGCCCGACGAAGAAATGCGGGACGAAGATTCGTCATGGAACCTGTAACGACTGGTCGTCCACCACGATCGTCGCAATATCTACACTACTATATATCGACGCAGGAAGATTCACAGGAAAAATAAGGATTGTCCATGACGTCATTGGAACAATGACTTGACTTAACATAACCTAACCCCGCCATTAAGTCCGATCGAGACGAAACCTAAGATTCGCTTGTAGCCATTAAGTCCGATCGGAACGAAGCATAAGATTCGCTTGTAGCCATTAAGTCCGATCGGGACAAAACCTAAGATTCGCTTGTAGCCATTAAATCCGATCGGGACGAAACCTAAGATTCGCTTGTAGCCATTAAGTCTGATCGGAACGAAACCTAAGATTCGCTTGTAGCCATTAAGTCTGATCAGTTCTGTGACGTCATAGCCAGGCTGCCGTGAACGCTGTCGAAGCGGAGAGATATTAATTATTGAAGTTATAATTAGTTATAGTGCAAAATGTGTTGGGGAACACATCCATAGTTACTAAACGTGATATTCTCTATCGATTGGTAGGTATATTATAGGATTTACTAATAACAAAGGTGGGACCACAAGTATGTCCCGCCGGAGAGTGGCCTTTTCCACTTTTTCCTGACCAATGACATTTCTCAGGGCAGCCTGAACCCATGGCCACCCCTTGGATCTCAATGGTCTGTCAGATTTCAGGCTCAATCTCAGGTATGAGCCCCTATCATCAGAGGAAGGAGCATCCCAGAACCCTGGTTCCTCTCGGAAGCGTTTCCCCGGTCTGCTTTGTACTACCATGGGTGTCCGGACAATTCTTCGTCCAGCATTTCTTCGTCCGCAAATCTTCGTCTAGCGTTTCTTCGTAGCGCATTTCTTCGTCGCGCGTTTCTTCGTCTCGCATTTCTTCGTATCGGCTGCGGATGCGAAGAAATGCGAGACGAAGAAACGCGCGACGAAGAAATGCGGAGACGAAGATTTGCGGACGAAGAAATGCGGACGAAGAAATGCCCGACGAAGAAATGCGGGACGAAGATTTGTCATGGAATCCTACCATGGTACCAAGGCTATGTAAACCAGGTAGACCGCTCCGGCCGAAAAAGTGGCGACAACTCGTAATTTAGTTGCAACGACCCCGCAGCTGCTGTGACGCGGATAAGGGTCTCGCGGCCGGCCGGCCGGTCGCCTACGTAGGGTTAACGCGTAGACCCCTCCCGCTTTTTTGTCACTGGGTTCCTTTGTTTGTCGGCTGATTTGTAAACTTAAGATGTCTATCTACCACAAATTAAGCGTTGTATTGGGTGCCGTTGCGAAAATTGCAATCCGACCCAAACTTTTTAAGTTATGGGCCGGAACAGTTTCCTGCCCGGTGATTCCGGCCGGCCGCGTACTCCCCCCCCCCCCGTTTTTTCCCCGCTTGGTTCCTTCGTTTACCGGCTGATTGCTACACTTAAGATGTCTATATACCACAAATTAAGCGATGTATTGGATGACTTTGGGAAAATCGCAATGCAACCCAATTTTTTTTTTAAGTTATGGGCCAGCAAATTCCACTGACCGGCGATTCCGGCCGGACCGCGTACGTAAAACGCCAACGCGCACGTTCCTCCGGTGTGTGTCGCCTGATTTATTCATTTGCCGACCTATTGTTACAATTAAGATAACAATCCAGTGGCGGATCCAGGGGGGGGCCGTAGGAGCTGAAGCCCCCTGCCTTAGAAAACGGCGCCATTTTTGTATAGGATTGCCCGGCGCCGAAGGCGCCGTAGCGTTTTCGGGAGGCCGCCAGGGCGCCCTTGCGTCTACCAACAGCATCGTAGCACTCTTGGAAGGCACCCTGGCACCCTCAGAAGACATCTTGCCGCCCTCACAACGCATTATGCCGCCCTCGGAAGGTACATCGCCGCCCTCGGAAGGCATTATGCCGCCCTCGGAAGGCACAATGCCGCCCCCGTCACCGAGGAAATATGGCGCCCTCAGGCCTGAAGCCCCCTGCCTTAGAAAATCCTGGATCCGCCCCTGTAACAATCTGTCACAAATTGAACGATGTATCTTATGCAGACTTGTCAATGATTCATATTTGTCATGAATCGATTCACAGTGATTCACGGACCATAATGAATGATTCAATCATGATTCAATCACTCAACATTACCATAATGAATGATTCAATCATGATTCAATCACTCAACATTACCATAATGAATGATTCAATCATGATTCAATCACTCAACATTACCATAATGAATGATTCAATCTTGATTCAATCACTCAACATTAAAGGGAAGTGTCGACTCCTTTGTCTAACTCTTTTGATTTTGAATGTGCGACTCTAAGATTTTATGAGCGTGATAGGGAGGTCATGCTCTACCTGTGTGCCAATTTGCATGCGCATCAGAATAGTCTGCTGTTTGACCTTAAACATATGACCTGCTCTAAATCATTTGATTTTGAATGTGCGACTCTAAGATTTTATGAGAGTGCTAAGGAGGTTATGTTCTACCAGTGTGCTAATTTTCATGCAAATCGGAATAGTCCGCTGTTTGACCTTGAACCTATCTGACCTGCTCTAACTCCTCTAATTTTGAATGTGCGACTCTAAGATTTTACCAGAATGATCACTAGGTCGTGATCTATCTTTGTATCAATTTTGAAGCCAATCCAAATAGTCCGCGAATGTATTTCCGAATGTGAATGTGAGCCAATTGGACACGCGTGTTGTTTATTTTGATTATAAAATTATATTTATAATATTTATTATAATTGCAAATTCCAAGTTCCAAAAGCATTAATGACTTTACGTTTCACTTTTTTAAGCGAATAGAACATTTATTTTGATTTTGCATTAGGTATTATTTTTGATAAAGCATGATGTGGAATAAAGCGGCGCCGATGCGACAGTGATATTTGGGACATGCGGAGGTCATGCAAATGTGTGTTTATGATTTAGTTTGTGATATGGTATAGCCTAGAAATTAGGAAAAGGTGGGTACCTTTTGATAATTTTTCGTGTGAAAAAGGTGTGCGTGTACTCTGTGGTTTATGAACCAAAGTATGGGTTAGTTACCTTTTCTAAGTATTTAGGTACCTACCCCTAATCCTACCAGTTCCAAGATATTCACCTAGTTAGGGCTGATTGAACAGTGGCTTTGTGCCCACTGGAGTTGGACACAAAGCCTCGCTTTCTTTACGCATAGATGAATTACAGGCTACAGCTCAGGACACAGAGCTCATATAATTGGCCATTAAGTGCCTGATTTGTCCACAGGGCACATATTAATGCTGGGCCGCTGGCATATTTTGTGGACAGTTTATGCTGTTCGACCAAAAAAGAATGATTCTTTGAGCAATGAATGATTCAATCAGCCTATTTTCTCTGTATGAATGATTCAATCAGTGACTCACAACAGGTTTGCGCATGAGGTGAATCGATTCATGAGTCATTCATTTGAAATAAGAATGATTCAATCAAAAGTAGTCGATTCACATTGAATCATTGACAAGTCTGATCTTATGCCGTTGAGAAAATTGTCATCAGACTCAAACTATTTACATTTTGGGCCGGCAAAGTTAACAGTCCTTTGGCTCACGATGGCAGACCGGACAGCCACCACATACAATACTCAAACAGTGATAACACTCAAATAGTCTGAATTTAAATCATGGGGCCTATATTATGGCTAAGGAAAAATTGCACTAGGCTTACCTGATAAATAAATCGAAGTTGCTGATATAACAGTTGACAATTTGCGATGATAACGTCTGACAGTTCTTGGCAAAGGCCAAAGCATACCCACAAAATAGATATTCTCATCTTTTTGACGAGTTTCATGAAAATCTGATTAGATAAGTCGATTGTCAAATGCATTCAAGCAATTCAAAGTAACTGTTTAAAATTACACTTCCCGCCCGCGTCTCCGCACCACACCATCCCGCCCGCTCACTGCGTCTCCAGCCGACGCCGGCCCACCAGGCGCCGCCATTGGCGGATCCATAACGGTGGTGGTGGGGGGAGGGGAACGTTTTTTTGGGGGGGGATTCCAAAAAGCCTCACACAATTCTGAAAACTCATCGGATTTCGCTTGCTTATGCATTGATAGCTGATTTAAAAAAAAAAACTTTCCTTAGTAAAAGTTGCTTGGATTTTGTTCTATATCAGGAAATGTGTCAATTTTGCGCCGATTTCAGGTTTGTCTAGAAGTTTGTCGGGGGGAGGGGCATGGCCGCCATACCCTCCCTCCCCCCTCCCCCTCCCCCTGGATCTGCTAGTGGGTGCCGCGGCGAGACGCAATGTGTTTTTGTCTGTGGAGACCAGTGCAGAAAATCCGAGATCTTTGGTCACAGCCCAGTCACGGCCACGGCATGAGCTGGCATGTCACAGCTTTAGTCACGGCGCTGCAATGCTAACCCTATGGCGCTGGCCTTGCCAGTCACAGCTTCAGTCACGGCCGTGACCATCTGGTCCCAGCGCTGGGACGCTGGGACCAGAATTCTGCAACTCTAGTTGCCTGGCAACGCACGCGCCAGGGCGCTGTACGTGGCAGGAGCTCTCCCGCCTCGTGCGGTCTCTAAATAGTAAATACGTCGCGTTACATCGCGTCAGAATTAATTGACCTTTCACATATACATTTGTATAACTGTCACGTTTTCTCAAACTAGGAAAAATCCTCGAAAAGCTCTTAGACACCCATGCCCTCCGCACGGCGCCAAGCAATTAACGTTACGTAAGCAAATGATGTTCGGCTATTCTGACCCTCATCCTCGTCATCAGCCGTCGACCAATGAGCGTGGAGAGTGTCAGACGCTGATTGGCCAAAAAGCTGTTGGCAGCAAAACCTGGCTCATGAGCAGATGCGTGAACAAGACCAAGCTGCGGACGTTGCTAATATTTGTCGCCCTTTTCCCCCATGTTATATAGGCGGAGCGGACCCCCCGGCATGGTACCATGTTAGCAATCCAAATAGAAAACCGATCTCAATAGCAAATGTGCAATCATAAACGGAAACGAAAACGGCGAAAGGCAAATTTGGCAAGAAGAAAGCAATCAGCAAACACAACCTGCAAACGATGATACAAAATGAAAAGGAAAGCTTTACATACCGAAAACTCCCGAAGAAATCAGGAAACACTCCACACACACCGAGCGCTCTTCGCAGACAAAGGCCAGTCTCTATCAAGGCCATAGAGACTAGGTAGACCCGGCCCCCTCCGAAGTTAGTTGGCAGCACTATAGCTCTTGGGCGTGACTTTCCTACTAGCCCCTAGGGTTCACGTGTTAAATGACCCAACTTTGGGAAGCTGTATCTCGAGTTCTATTCAACCGATTCGCCTGCAGTTAGTCTCCAAAGAAAGATCGTTCAAATATCTCGCGATGATTCCTCTACCATTTTTCACCTAACCCAGCCGAATTCTTAGGGCGTGAGGGGTAAAGATTTGACTGCACTCCGTGCCGGTCTGGCCAGTTTCTGGCGGCGCCGGTGCGCCGGCGGTAATAGCTCAGTCGGTAGCGCATTGGACTACGGATGCGAGGGTGGTGGGTTCGAATCCCGCTCGGGTAAGGGTGATTTAGCGCAGGAATGATGTTATATTATTTTTGATGGTTGATAACTATGTTTTTATCGACAAAATAAACTGTTTAAAATGTTTTGTCGAAATTAACTTGATTTAAACCATCTTCTCCGGCTTGATATTTAGTAATTCCGCGATGATAACTTGTTAATAGGTAATTGTCGTATTTATCCTTCTCGTTTGTCATTTCATATCGCGACCTGCTAGTGTGACAAGCTGTGAGTACTAAGTAGTAGCGTGTATGAGCGAATACAATATGAATATATTTGTGAAAAACCTCTTTCCAGCTTTTACACTGATTGATAGACTTATTAAAACGTAAGTAAAGCAAAACATACACATTGATTACATATCATACTCGTTCGAAGATTGTTTAAAAAAAAAACATTTAACTGACAACTGGTTTTCCCGATACTTTCGAGCTTTTTCTTCGTTTCTCCGACTTCACATCCTGTCTTTTACGAAAACTGACAATCAAGCCATTGAAAGAAAAGTTACTCCAATAAATCATTATTGAAAGCACTGTAGCAGCAATAATACAACAGCATTGTAGGAGCTGCAGTGGCACAATTGATGCAAAAGACAAGATGACGCACATACGAGATAACTTGTTCCTACATGGATTACCAGAGACCCGAAGCCCGATTCAAGAAGATCCCTCCACACAATTCAATGACGGATATCCAAGCAATGGCGGATATCCAAGCAGCCCTCACAATAAATGCAACAATGGATCTTAGATACCAGTGGATCTCCGGGTGAAATTAAGCGACAGATATCGGATTACACATAATACCGTGATAAGCATACCACAACATACGATCAGTGGTGGATTCAACCGGATGCTGATGATCCCATCAGATCTCACGACAATATGCAACTGAATATCTCGGATGCCATATCTTTGGGTTAAATCTAGCAATAGATTTCGAATCACACAGTATCCTGTTATACACACACCAGAACAACGGAAGTAACATGCACCTCAGGCCTCAGCAGACTTACGCTACAAAACAAAACAGCCCTCTCGATTCTGCCAGTACCTGAGAAGTTGACAACAAAACGACATGAACAAAACAAGAGAAAAACATGACATGAGTGAATGAGCACAACTGTCCAGTCTATTCACTACAGCTAGTTTTCACTGCGCGTGGTGCCAGCACTTCCTCGCTCCTCACCGTGCCCGAGACTCGGCGCGTCTGGCCCTGTTGATGTTGCCCATCCTGATAAATGTCCGGACGCGGGCGAAAGAGGCGCGAATCTTGGGATGGACGCGTGGGAACTTGTCCTGAAGGACCACGACAAAGTCCTTGATGACACGGACCTTCGGCTTAAGCCATCGGGCTCCAGAGCGTGGTGGGCACAGAAAACTGCCTCCACCTCCTTGAAGGTGGCGTAGAATGTCTCCGTGGGCACCGTCAGGCCGCCGATACTGACGACCCTGGTCCACAGGGCCTGCAGAGGCACCGACTCGGCCGAGGCGGATGGTACACAGAGGGGGCGGTCGACGGGCCTCTTCCTCGCGATGTAGCCGGCGACGTAGGCCATGGCGCTCTCTGTCGCGGACACACCGGTGACCGTGTCCCGCGCGGCCGACGACGCAGCAGGGCGGCATGCTGCTGACTGGGACGCCTCCGCCTGGTGAAGCAGGTCAGCCACATCCCTCAGGTCGTCCATGTCCTCCCCGTTATCGCAGTCTGTTTTCGCTGTCGTCACCTCCTCCACCGGTCCGGTGAACTCCAACAGGTCTGCCGTCAGTTCGGAGGTGACGGTTGCATCCACCTCCAGCACCTGATCCAGCTGCTCCTCCAGATCACCAGTCTCCGGCTCTGCCGCATGATCACCGTCTCTGCAGACGGGACTTACGCCTCGCTGCATGACGAACAGGAGGGTAAGCAGGCGAATCCTTGCCCTCGCTTCAGTCGGTGTGGGGTTCTGGTTGGAGCCTTCCGGGCCTTTCACCATGCCGAACAACCCTTCCAGCCTGTTCTGCGTGAGCCGGCGAGTCAGGACGAACACATCACCGAACTCTGCCTGGAGGTCCTTGAACAGGCCACGCACCGACCGGATGCTGATGACCATCCCTCTCTGGAACGGGTACATGCACCGTGCGGTACCGACACGCATCAGCGTGGCCTCCGTCACAGCGGCGGAGATAGCCCTCTCTTGTTCATCGCTGCCACGGTAGCCTCTCCGTCTCCGCAGATCTTTTGTGTCGCCTGGGTAGCTGGCGTTGAGGACATCCGTCGCTTCGTCCACGACACGAAGGAACCTCGCCTCCTCTTCTTTGCCCGCGATGTGCCGCTGCAAGACGCTGGCAGTCGAGGCGCTCAGGAGTTGGAGACACGGACCATGCCGGTGGTCTATAAAAAATAATAATTAGACACCAATAGAGATGTGAATGGATGGCAGCAGACGCTGAGTGGAGCACAGAAGGAACTTGTGACAAGTTATATAGAAATTATTGGTCACTTTTAGGTCACGCCAATATTGAGGTCATCACACTGCAGACTGGTTATTGAATATTGATTCAACCTTTTTTGGAACGATTCAACCATGATTCATTTTGGAACCTGAATGATTCAATCACCGCTCGATTCATGGATACACATTTGATAATTGCTTCTTTCCGATTCAAAGAATAAAAAAACATATTTTAATCGATTCACGCTTGATTCAACATTTGAATGTATGTTGTATTTACGTCAAAGCAATACAGATGGAAAATACACATAAATGATCATTAAAACATTGTTACAGCAATCATATTTCAGTATAAATGAATGTAGCCGCTGGGACTACATTGTATTTGCACAATTTACCATGTGCACTTGAATCGTTAAGAGTCTTTAAATATTTTGATTCAATCAGCCTTGATTCCATGCGGGGTTTGATTCAATCACGATTCATGAATAAAAAGATCTAGTGGTGAATCAATTTGGTTTTATTCAAGGAATTTTGATTCAACGATTCCAATCGATTCAGTCAGTCAAATCAATAACCATTCTGCATCACAGGCCAGGCTTGTGCTTCATTCCGGTGGAATTGAATCCGATTCCGGAATCGATTCCGTTTGTACTGGATTCGGACTCGATTCTGTTGACATCTGAGTGTAATAGGAATCAGGTGGAATCAATCATTTTTGTTTTTAGAAAACGATGGAATCGGCATCAATGGGTCATTTCAAGCGATTCCTTTTTATTTTCGTTTAAATCGTCCTCACCATGAAATTAAGTTTTCTTCAAGGTTATCTATGTCTTAGAGAACGCATAGCTAAAGCAAAGGTTGGTGACGATATGCAGCCTAATGAGGGTAAATAGATACGCCCAGTCATTCTGCTTATTTAGGTGGAGAGTGGAGATAATGTTCACTTACGCCAATTATGTTTTTTTGTCCCGAACATTCTCATATGTTTAAATATAAATACATCCATTTCCCTGTGCATCATATTGCAAAACATCATTCATGCATCATAAAGTACAGGTGCGTCTATAATAATAATATTGTGTTGTTTGTTTATTATTATTATTTTTTTAATTCGTCATTTTCGAACCGTCACGATTTTGCAGCACATCTCCGGTGTTCAACGAAATTCATGAAATGATTGAAGTTTGCTATCAAAAACGAAATTCATTAAATGATTGAGTTTTCTATCAAAATAAATATATTGAATATAATTGTTAAATATATTTAATATGGCTATATGGTGATCACCTCTATAATTACTAAACATAACATTATATATCAAATGATGTCTAATATTATAGGGAAAAGATAGATAGTCATATGGGGATGTCACCATAGACAGCCCAGTCTTTTAACAGTAGGTAACTATTCAAATTGCCATACCTGAACTGTTGTGCATCAGTTTATTGATGTCCAACAGATTGGGTGGCACCTGATCGGCTGCTGGGTCTTCTCCTTCACTACACGAGCACCATCCTTGAATCCTGCAGTATAATAATTTTGTATGAATCATGTGCGCATAGACAGAGTATATTACTGGGTAACCCAGAACCAAAATTATTCATAACAGGTATACATAACCAAAAGGTTAAATATGTGACACATACAATATAACTGCTGCATGTTAACCCGCGCGGCGCTGGGGGGGGGGGTAAATTTTACCCCCCTCCCGGATATTCTCCATAACTTGAAAACTATGACAGATATCGAAGTGAAACTTTCGGTACCTTATATTGCATCAATTCTACATCTTGTATTATAATTTTGTTGAAATTCGTGAAAATTTTGAGGAGATAATGACGTTTTAGTGACGTCATGTCATGTCATTTTTGGTGAAAAAACGTTAAATGTTTGAAAAATCGTAGAAAACAGCGTGTTGATGCAAATCGCAAATAAAAGGCGTCAAAAGAAAGGAAAAAACATTGTCTTTCACATGGCTATCTCAGATGTTCAAAATTTTGGGTTTTTGAACCCCCAAAAATGCACAAAACTGATTTTTGGGGAAGAATTTCCACACAAAAAAAAAATGAAAATTTTCAAAAAACCGGAAGATATATTAGAGAGCCGAGTATGAACGATGTTCAAACCAAATTTCAAAGCAATTTCTTTATTTTTGACTGACTTATGGCTCTCTAAGAATAAGTAACTCATGACGTCATTTTTTTAATTGCGTTTTTTGGCTTTTACTGACCAGATACAGACAAATAAATGCCGCCACTGTATTTTGAAGACAAAACTGGTCTATAAACATGCAATGTTTATTTAGATTAATCAATTTCAAATTTTGACCTTATTTGTGACCTGACCTTGAACTGAGGGCGATTATAAGGTGTCAGGCTGTGAAAATGGCTGCTTCTATCGAATTATACGTGTAAAATAACCCATACAACATATTTCGCATGGCTTTCGTAGACCTGTGACCTTTTATGACCTGACCTTGACCTTTGCTTAAAATTTCACTTTAACTTATGCGGGAGATGCATTATAACATTTGGGAGCACTTTGTGAGATAATAGTTGCAATACAAGGTTTTGGATGGAAAGTATAGCCCAAAAACCCAAATACTGAAATTTTGACACTTGACCTGACCGTGACCTGACATGTGACCTTATGTTAATAATTTCGGGCATGCGTTAGATTCTTCTCACTGAGAGCTTTCGATCGCCGCCTTGCGCGTCTCGCTGCTGTTATTGGTTCGGAAGATACGAGGGGGGGGGGTAAAGTTTACCCCCCAGCACTGCACGTTCGGATGGAGACCCCAGCGCCGCGCGGGTTAAGTTGTGATGACAAAAATTTAGATTATCCCTAGTGAAATTTGAGATGGCAAGGTCATAAATTCACACTTGAATCACAGACACAGACACAGTGCAAAGAAGATCATCAATAGTCATATAACAGAACATAATGCTACCTGCTATGTGTTATGTCAGATTTAACAGCTAAATAATTTAAACACAAGTTACACAAGAATGTAAGCACCAGATAGGGCAAGGCAAATTACCTCAATGAAACCCCAGATTTTCTAAGCCATGGATGCAGGCATGTCAACCACATCTAAATGTAGATTATAAAGCATAACATTAATCTTTACCATATGAAGGCAATAGAGAGCTACAATTACCATAGCCGTTCCGAATCGGCTGCTGTGCTGTTGTCAGCCGAAGTTAGAGAGCCTGATTCGCTGGAAGATTGATGACGCCAGCCGCATTACCATGTCATACCAGGTGACATCATACTCCTGCTAACAAGTGCCAGCTCTGCTGCTGCGACAAAGTAGGTGCAGTACAAGTGTTTTGTCAGCAGGCACAGAAATTGGCACATGCGGCAGTGGCACAGCTGAAGGCGGGCTAGTAAACAAAGCAGAACACTTGTTCCGGGTTGAAAGCAGCAAACTCTGCCATGGCTATCACAATCACTTTGCTGTATGATAATGTTTTGTCTTCGTGCACATGCATTAGAATATGTCCTTTCAGCGGCAAATCTGTGAAGCTCTTTGAAGCAGGATTCCAAGAAATGTTCAGAGCAATTCCTAGGGTCTTTAACCTCTTCCCTTGCTGCATCTCGTCGAATTAATTGCCACCAAAGATCGGCCACTTTGGGATCACGAGGAAGACGGTGGTAGCCACTAGCCAGTCCCCAAATGATTTTAATTACCCTTCTCCGTACTATTGGTACAGCCAGGCACAACACAGTAGGGCATAGCCGGGTAAAGAACGTGAATTGAAAATGGAAGAGATCAAGCTCTACCCGACAACTTAACAGTTAAAAACTTTACAGCGCCTTACGTACCTACAGTCTACAGAAGCTAGCGACAAATATGAATAATCTACAATGCATTTCGATTGTTTCGTTTACTCTAAGAGCTTTCGTAATACCTGCGCGGCTTTCGCTCCTCGGTAAAGCTACCACATATTTAGATGGAACTAAACAAACTAGTATATAGTAGTGAATCTCGTACTTTTCTAGTATTATCCTAAATAAATCATACTAAAATCCGTTCCACCCGTCCTCTATCACCATGGGTAGACCCGTCCGGGGTAGGCAGCGAAATGCGTGATGTCACGGCACGTGACGTCACACGCTCCCTATTCAAATAGTGTTAAATCGGCCTACTTTCGCCTCCTACCATTTGCATACCTTAGGTGCCAGAGGGATCAATTTAGCACTAAATGATAGATTGAAACGTCCTCTACAACTCGCTTTTGGGACATTTTCTCCTAAATTGCAAGGGTGAGCCGCTAGACGATGTCAAAGCGAGGCATGCAACCGAGCGAGGCCCATGCCCATATAAGGCAATGTTTGGATTTTGGCACTGGGAACTGTCGCTGGGTGCTGTTTTTGGTTGAAGTGCGAATTTCGTATTATTTCACCTGGTTGTTGATGAAGTAAGGTGACTTGAGGATACTTTGTAGTAGTATCTATCAGGTGAAAGTATTTTTACATCTGGATTACACTTTTCACCTACAATTATGTTGAAGATCGTTGAGTGACGAATGCGCCACCGTATATAAACATGGCGGCCGCGCCTGGTCGAAGGCGTAATTCTTTTGGTAGACCCAGAAGTGCCACGAGACGGTCTACGAAAGGAAATACGCTTCTCCCGATTCGGCCACCCCATTGATGGAAATCGAGCTGGAAAATGACGCCATGGGACAGGGTGGACACGTTACGGAGATAGCCATGACACCCCCCCCCCTGAGTCTCTATGGCCTTGACCGGGGGGGGGGGGGTCCAAAGTCCATATGGCAGCACGGCGTACATTTTCCTACTAGGCCATAGGGTTCCATGTTAAAAAGCCATTTTACGGGCCCACGGCTTTTTTTTACCTGCAACCGATACGACAATAAAAAGTAGCTAGAAATGAAGCGTGAACATTTTTCTTTCGATTTCCGGGTTCAAAAGTGTACGCCGTGAGGTTCGTTTTCGAGCTATTAAGCATCTCGGGAACCCATGCAGATCGAGCGATGGACAAGCGCGGGTTCGAATCCCGCTGCAGACAACAATCTTTCAATTCGACGGAATGAGGAAACGACGTGAATAGTCACTGACTGTGGCCTTTTTGAAATATTATATTATTGCTAATGATCTCATGATATCAACTAAATAATTAATGTGTTTTATATTCATTAATGCATTTATTATTTAGTTATTATGATGTGAGAAAACCATTATTAATGCATTAATATTAAATATAGGTATCGTACGTGATTAGGAATATCATATTTTAGGCAACATACTGTGGCATATATATATATATATATATATATATATATATATATATATATATATATATATATATATATATATATATATATATATATATAGATAGATAGATAGATAGATAGATAGATAGATAGATAGATAGATAGATAGATAGATAGATAGATAGATAGATAGATAGATAGATAGATAGATAGATAGATAGATAGATAGATAGATAGATAGATAGATAGATAGATAGATAGATAGATAGATAGATAGATAGATAGATAGATAGATAGATAGATAGATAGATAGATAGATAGATAGATAGATAGATAGATAGATAGATAGATAGATAGATAGATAGATAGATAGATAGATAGATAGATAGATAGATAGATAGATAGATAGATAGATAGATAGATAGATAGATAGATAGATAGATAGATAGATAGATAGATAGATAGATAGATAGATAGATAGATAGATAGATAGATAGATAGATAGATAGATAGATAGATAGATAGATAGATAGATAGATAGATAGATAGATAGATAGATAGATAGATAGATAGATAGATAGATAGATAGATAGATAGATAGATAGATAGATAGATAGATAGATAGATAGATAGATAGATAGATAGATAGATAGATAGATAGATAGATAGATAGATAGATAGATAGATAGATAGATAGATAGATAGATAGATAGATAGATAGATAGATAGATAGATAGATAGATAGATAGATAGATAGATAGATAGATAGATAGATAGATAGATAGATAGATAGATAGATAGATAGATAGATAGATAGATAGATAGATAGATAGATAGATAGATAGATAGATAGATAGATAGATAGATAGATAGATAGATAGATAGATAGATAGATAGATAGATAGATAGATAGATAGATAGATAGATAGATAGATAGATAGATAGATAGATAGATAGATAGATAGATAGATAGATAGATAGATAGATAGATAGATAGATAGATAGATAGATAGATAGATAGATAGATAGATAGATAGATAGATAGATAGATAGATAGATAGATAGATAGATAGATAGATAGATAGATAGATAGATAGATAGATAGATAGATAGATAGATAGATAGATAGATAGATAGATAGATAGATAGATAGATAGATAGATAGATAGATAGATAGATAGATAGATAGATAGATAGATAGATAGATAGATAGATAGATAGATAGATAGATAGATAGATAGATAGATAGATAGATAGATAGATAGATAGATAGATAGATAGATAGATAGATAGATAGATAGATAGATAGATAGATAGATAGATAGATAGATAGATAGATAGATAGATAGATAGATAGATAGATAGATAGATAGATAGATAGATAGATAGATAGATAGATAGATAGATAGATAGATAGATAGATAGATAGATAGATAGATAGATAGATAGATAGATAGATAGATAGATAGATAGATAGATAGATAGATAGATAGATAGATAGATAGATAGATAGATAGATAGATAGATAGATAGATAGATAGATAGATAGATAGATAGATAGATAGATAGATAGATAGATAGATAGATAGATAGATAGATAGATAGATAGATAGATAGATAGATAGATAGATAGATAGATAGATAGATAGATAGATAGATAGATAGATAGATAGATAGATAGATAGATAGATAGATAGATAGATAGATAGATAGATAGATAGATAGATAGATAGATAGATAGATAGATAGATAGATAGATAGATAGATAGATAGATAGATAGATAGATAGATAGATAGATAGATAGATAGATAGATAGATAGATAGATAGATAGATAGATAGATAGATAGATAGATAGATAGATAGATAGATAGATAGATAGATAGATAGATAGATAGATAGATAGATAGATAGATAGATAGATAGATAGATAGATAGATAGATAGATAGATAGATAGATAGATAGATAGATAGATAGATAGATAGATAGATAGATAGATAGATAGATAGATAGATAGATAGATAGATAGATAGATAGATAGATAGATAGATAGATAGATAGATAGATAGATAGATAGATAGATAGATAGATAGATAGATAGATAGATAGATAGATAGATAGATAGATAGATAGATAGATAGATAGATAGATAGATAGATAGATAGATAGATAGATAGATAGATAGATAGATAGATAGATAGATAGATAGATAGATAGATAGATAGATAGATAGATAGATAGATAGATAGATAGATAGATAGATAGATAGATAGATAGATAGATAGATAGATAGATAGATAGATAGATAGATAGATAGATAGATAGATAGATAGATAGATAGATAGATAGATAGATAGATAGATAGATAGATAGATAGATAGATAGATAGATAGATAGATAGATAGATAGATAGATAGATAGATAGATAGATAGATAGATAGATAGATAGATAGATAGATAGATAGATAGATAGATAGATAGATAGATAGATAGATAGATAGATAGATAGATAGATAGATAGATAGATAGATAGATAGATAGATAGATAGATAGATAGATAGATAGATAGATAGATAGATAGATAGATAGATAGATAGATAGATAGATAGATAGATAGATAGATAGATAGATAGATAGATAGATAGATAGATAGATAGATAGATAGATAGATAGATAGATAGATAGATAGATAGATAGATAGATAGATAGATAGATAGATAGATAGATAGATAGATAGATAGATAGATAGATAGATAGATAGATAGATAGATAGATAGATAGATAGATAGATAGATAGATAGATAGATAGATAGATAGATAGATAGATAGATAGATAGATAGATAGATAGATAGATAGATAGATAGATAGATAGATAGATAGATAGATAGATAGATAGATAGATAGATAGATAGATAGATAGATAGATAGATAGATAGATAGATAGATAGATAGATAGATAGATAGATAGATAGATAGATAGATAGATAGATAGATAGATAGATAGATAGATAGATAGATAGATAGATAGATAGATAGATAGATAGATAGGTAGATAGATATGTATGTATGTATGTATTAACGTAAACAGACCGTTCCACACGACAGGGTTATTCTTCGGTCTTTCATACATGAACATAAAAATGAGTGAGCTAAAACAGTAAAAAGTGAGCTAAAACAGTTTGCCCTGTTTTGCCGACATCGTAAAATTATTGAGCAATGTAAAATATAATGGGCGACACTGCATTCAGAACACACTGAGATTAAATATGCGCATTGTATGAATGGCTAGCCCTATACAAGAATGTGCGCTTTCCGTGATTGTTTCTAGGTCGAGGCAAGGCTAGATGTTTCGATTGTCGGGTATCACGCTCCAGTATTTCGTAGTTGAACTGGATGCGCGACGCCAACGACGAAGGTTTCGCTCTAGTTATAACCTTATGCAACATGCACAAGTCAGAGTATTTTACTAAATCTAACGCATTTAGCCAACCTAATTCACGCAATACATCAGAGATGTGGTCGTATTTCCTGCGTCCTGATATGACTCGTGCGGCAAAATTTAAGATTTTTTGGATGTTCTTAAGAGACGTCACACTGGCACTGCCATACACTTGTACACAGTATCTCACATGTGATAGCACCAGACAATCGACAATGCGCGGCAACACTTCAGCGGGCAAGGCATGCTTTACATGGCTTAATCCGATCAAAATTCCAAAGCAGCGATCAGTGATGTTTTTTATATGATATTCCCATGACAATGTTTCATCCATCACCACTCCTAAATTGTTGACTTTGTTGGAACATTGAATTTGCTCTCCCATAAAATAAAATAATGGGGGCTGCGCAATACGCTTTAACTGCCTCCTGTCTCCACACAAAATAAATTCAGTTTTTGCCGCATTAACCTTCATGCCATGTTGTTGGAACCACGTTGACATCGTTACTAGCAACTCTTCCATGCTCCTTTGTAGTTCCCCAATTTGATCTCGAGGGCCTGTGACAGCAAGCTGTGTGTCATCGGCATAACGCACCGATGTGACCTTGAAGCCATTGATTTTAGCTGGAATGTGGCATGCGAGATCGTTGCTAGCAATGTTGTACAGTAATGGGCCGAGACAAGTACCCTGGAAAGTCCCAATTGTGATAGGAAGTGGCTTTGAAAAACTTTCCCCTACTTTAACCCGTTGTACGTGTCCGTGTAGGTAGCTTTTAAACCAGCCTGATGAAATTTGCAACAATTCTAATTTATTAATGAGCGTTTTGTGATCAATAACATCGAAGCAGCGACTCAAATCAATGAGAACCAATATGGAAATTTGGGATCGATCCATGCCCCTGAGAATTTCGTCAGTCATTGTCAATAGGGCGGTACATGTCGAATGTTGCGGCAAGAAACCATGTTGATCTTCGCTCAATAGATTTTGGCTCTGGAGGTAGCTTGTCAACTGTTTTTGTACTAACTTTTCTACTACTTTGCATATACCAGGAACTTTCGTGATAGGTCTAAAATTTGATGCTTTAGATGGATCGTCTCTTTTAAATAGAGGAATGACGGTCGCCCTTTTCCAGGCAGAGGGCACGGTTTCAGAGACAAAGCTAGTGTTAATGATACGTAAAAGGTAGCGTCCAATTGCATCAAATGTCAGTTTTAAAATTTGGATTGGGACGTCGCCTTCTATTGAAGAGTCTTTGTTGGGTAGTGAAAATAAAGCACACCTTAGTT
>JAXIVJ010011579.1:0-43141 GCA_036785665.1 Chirona hameri | reverse complement strand
TACGCCGAGTTCGCCAGGTGCCAACGGTGATACCGAACATGGAGGGCGAGGGAGAGGCACGGGGGCGGCGAGGAGAGAGGAGAGAGAGGAGAGTGGGTGGTGGAGCAGAGAGGAGAGATGCCGGTTCAGATGTGCCGTACTGGGTCATGGGTCGATTGGAAAGTATATAAGGGTGAGGGGGGCTCACGTGGGAATGCATACGGGGTTGAAAGTCATGGGGTCGCAGGTGTTTACGGAGACCGGTGTTTATGTAGCCATTTAATGTTTGGAGAACCCAGACCACACATACAGTGCACCAGAACCCAGAACCCAGGCCACACATAAATTAATACAGTGCACGCAAATACGTGGCTTGTTGATAAACATATTTGTATAGGGAATTTGTGGACGAAAGAGGTGGGATTGTGGTGGAACTCAATAAGGTTGGGATTGTAGTGACCTCAGCCCAACAAATTCTCTGGTTAATGATATGAGTACCTAATATTTTGAAGTTACGCTTATTCTCGTGTCTATACTGAACAAACATTCTATGTCATATTTTCAAATGACATTTCTAACGTTATGACGTTTTAAGTATGAATTTTAGTTTATTTTGTTCTTTGTATTTACAATTTTGATCATATATGCCACCTTACCATGAGTCAACAAAAAGGGGAAACAATCGGCTGAAAGTATGTATCTGTTTACAATAATGATATGTTGTTAATTGTATGTTGTGTATCGGCAGATCCAGGCGTCACGTAGGGGGCATATCCCAATAAACAACATATTCGATTTATCGGTAGACTTCTTTCGAAAACGTGCTAATTCTCACAAAGTTTGGCAACCACTCCAAATGTTGGGTAACCTAGGTAGATTTGTCTATGATGTATACAGTACATAGTCATTATTGAAGTTATTGTTTGTCTTTATTTTCCATCGGATTAAACTGTCAGGTGCCGATGAACAAAATAAATCGACATAGTTGCTAAAGATTGCACATTTAAGCACAAACCACCAGTTCTGTATAATTGATTCACTATGCATTTGTATGCTCGATGCTCGAAGGTATGCCGATGCTTCTTTCCTAAATGGCATCCGCATCATAATTTGTTTTACGATGCTGCAGTACACCGTGGGCCGCGATATTGACAAGGAAAATGGTGTCTATCGCTTTGTCACGACACTGAGTTATTGGTGTCCTCGATTTTAATATCGGTGTATAGCGCATCGCTCTGCGTTGTAACTTGTAGGTCAATCAATAACCGCAGCTATGGGTGGGCGGAAGAAACGTTGGTGGTGGGACCTTAATCCCTTACGATAGTACGCAGGTCGACTTGCGCGCGGCACAAACACGACTATCTTACAGGGTCTCAAAGTTCAAAGAATCAAAGTCCACATGAAGCTGTATCTGAAGGCCCGTCCCACGTAAAAGTTTGGGGAAAGTTTAAAAAATCGCAACGCAAAGCAAAACTAACCCAACCCACATTCAGAATAGGTATAAGCTGTGGTGGCGGTTTGGGCTTAAAGACGCTGCAACTGATCGCCACCCCATCAGAATATAAGTTGTAGCAGCTCAGTTAAAGTAACTCAGTTAAAATATAATATTAATTACACAAAATAATAATATTTTAGCTCAGTTAAAATAGCGTAATTAAACCCATGACACGGTGCAATACCAACTCACCATAGATCAAATAGGCAGTCTGCTCTTTGTCAGATCCATACAAATCCACACTCTAGAAATGTTGCTATTAAATACTTCACAGATGCCCGTCATCTTTATAAGTGGATAAGTGAACATTCGTTGGGCTTCTGGGCTCAAAATTGGCAATCCAAAACGGCACACGTCGCTTTGTAGTAATAACGAATACTGCACCCCATTCTGCCTTCGATCGACAGATCACTATCCAGTGTGGCCCGTGTAATTTAAATTGTACTTCCCATCTGCTGATAACATTCGCCAAGGCGCCTGCTCAGTACTCGTGACATTGGCGTTATCAGATTCACATTCACTTTCATGGGGAAGCAAGTTGAGGGGGAGGGTGGTCGGGCAGCGGCGGCCAGACCCCATTGGTCGTCATAATACGGCCTCTATAGCAGGTGGCCTTCAGCGGCAGTAGCTTAACTAACCGGTCGTGCTTGACGTGGGTTGTGGGTTAGTTGGTCTTATGGGCTGTGGTGGAAGCCGAATAAAATTACTGTGTTTAATTTGGTCATTAAAATTGGATCGATTATGGAGCATGCGGGCTCCATTATGGCGATGCATGCTATGCTGGTATAAAACACACTGTTCTGCTGGTGCAATATATATTTTTTACAAAGAGCCTATCTGATCATGTGAGTCGAAAAGAACCATCCAAACATTTCTTAAAGCATTTAGCTGAATGAGGTTGTGCTGTGCTATTTGGAAGTAGGCATAAGGTCTTGTCAATTTCATTTATTTGGGTGAAGACAATTCAGTCTGGCTGCCTATGTAGCCACAACATTGGAACGATCGCAATCCCTATGCTGTCCAGGCGGTGAGGTCTGGCCAGATGGCTGAATAGGCGAGCGAGAGCATTTATCTTCACCCGTTGATATACTATATGCATGACTGGACTTTGACTACCTATGGACCGACTATGCATGTCATGCTTTAGAAATCCCATATGGAGTAGCAGATGGCGAACCCGTGCAGATCACGATTCCTGTCTCTGGCTGATTACGAGCGAACGCGAAGCGCTCGCTCGTCCTTCCGTGGTATATGAGACAAATCTGATTATGAGCGGCCCGACCCGACCCGTGGCGACGCTTTTGAGAAGCTCATATCTCTGCAACCACACGTCCGATTGACAAGCTAACTTCTTTGCTGAACAGCCCCATCGAACCTACCCTGTTTGAGACCGGTACCGACTCACGTGGGTGACTACCACTGTGCGTGGCGCGTGCCGCGTGAGGGGTGTTGAAAAGTGTTTTCTCGCAAAAACTCTGCAACGGCTGAACCGATTGTGTGCAAATTTGGTGTGTGGTTAGGGACCCCTCCGCCGCCGCCTACCCGTCATGGGTGGGGTGCCTCTGCGCGTTTGCACGTGCGCACCTTTTTGTATCTCAGGAACTACTTGCCCGATCGGGTTGAAATTCACCATACATTTATTTCGCGCTCGTTCGTTCATCGCCAACTACGGCGCCTTATTTATAGTACATGGTTGAGAGAGCTCTGGGAAAGGACTTACAGCTGCTGTTCGACTTAAAGGAGTGCAATATATATAACAAAGGTATTGGTAAGCTATCGATATGGGAAGTTCATCGCTTTATAAAGTTAGACACCACACGAAATACAAAATTAATAACTACCTTATTAAGCGGAACATTCCCGTCGCCAATCGAATTGCAGGATATTGACCCATCCCCTCCAATCATGAACTGCAGTAGATGCGCCTTGCAAAATTATCCCGAATCACAAGTCCCAAGGAAAATGCGCGCACTACCATACCATCCTTACCGGGAAAGCTGACACGTGATATGCTTTTATTGATTTATTCGTTTGTGGGAAGAAGCCCGACTCGCAGGAGCGATTCAATCTGTGATTACAACATAAACTGGACCTGCGTGGGAATTATAAAACAATCATATATTCTCTCAGTGTTCACTGGTCTCATTTCCGTGTTTAACTAGCAAACTGGCCGCCTATTTTAACATATATCCTATCGATACAGTGGACCGGCTGCTAATGAACCTTGTTCTTGGAAGTCGCGATGCGTGACATTTTATACGATTTTCTGCCAGCTGAAGACACTTTGAACACACTGAAGACACTTTGAACACTTTGAAGACACTTTGAACACACTGAAGACACTTTGAACACTCTGAAGACACTTTGAACACTCTGAAGACACTTTGAACACACTGAAGACACTTTGAACACACTGAAGACACTTTGAACACTCTGAAGACACTTTGAACACACTGAAGACACTTTGAACACTCTGAAGACACTTTGAACACACTGAAGACACTTTGAACACACTGAAGACACTTTGAACACACTGAAGACACTTTGAACACACTGAAGACACTTTGAACACACTGAAGACACTTTTAACACACTGAAGACACTTTGAACACACTGAAGACACTTTGAACACACTGAAGACACTTTGAACACACTGAAGACACTTTGAACACACTGAAGACACTTTGAACACACTGAAGACACTTTGAACACACTGAAGACACTTTGAACACACTGAAGACACTTTTAACACACTGAAGACACTTTGAACACACTGAAGACACTTTGAACACACTGAAGACACTTTGAACACACTGAAGACACTTTGAACACACTGAAGACACTTTGAACACACTGAAGACACTTTGAACACACTGAAGACACTTTGAACACACTGAAGACACTTTGAACACACTGAAGACACTTTGAACACACTGAAGACACTTTAAACACACTGAAGACACTTTGAACACACTGAAGACACTTTGAACACACTGAAGACACTTTGAACACACTGAAGACACTTTGAACACACTGAAGACACTTTGAACACACTGAAGACACTTTGAACACACTGAAGACACTTTGAACTGGTCGGTCTTCTGTTGAATCTTCCATGAGTCACTCGCCAAGAGCCTATTTCCCTAAACGCAGAGGACACTCATATTGACATACCCTCCTGACATCGCGACATCGTTCTACTAATATTAGCTCTGACAATAAAACCACCCGCTCTCCAGTCCCCACCAACCGCGACTAATCCTCCTTTGTACGATCCCACCGGATTTGTGCGGTGGCACGAGCCCCGTTATCACACGCGTCTCAGTCACCTGCGCGTGCCGTGTCAGTTGCGCGTGCCGTGTCAGTTGCGCGTGCCGTGTCAGTTGCGCGTGCCGTGTCACCTGCGCGTGCCGTGTCACCTGCGCGTGCCGTGTCAGTTGCGCGTGCCGTGTCAGTTGCGCGTGCCGTGTCAGTTGCGCGTGCCGTGTCACCTGCGCGTGCCGTATCACCTGCGCGTGCCGTGTCACCTGCGCGTGCCGTGTCAGTTGTGCGTGCCGTGTCACCTGCGCGTGCCGTGTCAGTTGCGCGTACCGTGTCAGCTGCGTGTGCCGTGTCAGTTGCGCGTGCCGTGTCACCTGCGCGTGCCGTGTCAGTTGTGCGTGCCGTGTCACCTGCGCGTGCCGTGTCACCTGCGCGTGCCGTGTCACCTGCGCGTGCCGTGTCACCTGCGCGTGCCGTGTCAGCTGCGTGTGCCGTGTCAGTTGCGCGTGCCGTGTCACCTGCGCGTGCCGTGTCAGCTGCGTGTGCCGTGTCAGTTGCGCGTGCCGTGTCAGTTGCGCATGCCGTGTCAGTTGCGCGTGCCGTGTCAGTTGCGCGTGCCGTGTCAGTTGCGCGTGCCGTGTCAGTTGCGCGTGCCGTGTCAGTTGCGCGTGCCGTGTCAGTTGCGCGTGCCGTGTCAGTTGCGCGTGCCGTGTCACCTGCGCGTGCCGTGTCAGTTGCGCGTGCCGTGTCACCTGCGCGTGCCGTGTCAGTTGCGCGTGCCGTGTCACCTGCGCGTGCCGTGTCAGTTACGCGTGCCGTGTCACCTGCGCGTGCCGTGTCACCTGCGCGTGCCGTGTCAGTTGTGCGTGCCGTGTCACCTGCGCGTGCCGTGTCAGTTGCGCGTACCGTGTCAGCTGCGTGTGCCGTGTCAGTTGCGCGTGCCGTGTCACCTGCGCGTGCCGTGTCAGTTGCGCGTGCCGTGTCACCTGCGCGTGCCGTGTCAGTTGCGCGTGCCGTGTCACCTGCGCGTGCCGTGTCAGTTACGCGTGCCGTGTCACCTGCGCGTGCCGTGTCAGCTGGCGTGCAGCCCGTGCAGACCGTGCCCGCGGCGGGCGCCCGTGCCACTCTGTGCGTGTGAGCACCGGGACGTGATTGCCACATGGCTGGGCGGGATCAGTGAGCAGTGATCACCGACGGTAGGTGCGATACGGTCGGCTCCCTGACAGGGGATCAGTGAGCAGTGATCACCGACGGTAGGTGCGATACGGTCGGCTCCCTGACAGGGGATCAGTGATCAGTGATCACCGACGGTAGGTGCGATACGGTCGGCTCCCTGACAGGGGATCAGTGAGCAGTGATCACCGACGGTAGGTGCGATACGGTCGGCTCCCTGACAGGGGCGAAGTCAGAGGGTACCGGGTTCGTGCCCCCCCCCCCCCATACAAAAACGACTGAATCGGCCATGACATAAAGACATAAAGACATAAAAGAAAAGTGCAACAAAGAGCCTCTTGGGCCCATCCGAGGTTGCACCCCCCCCCCCCCCCCCACCAGTCTCACCCCTTCAAATCACCTTACTCTACCTGCATAAAAGAAGGCTAATCCCACGAGTATTTATGAACTATTCCCTTCTCTGTAAAGTATTTATCTAATCTAATTTTGAAGGAAGCAAGTGTCACTGCATCAGCGACATCCCCTGGTAGCATATTCCAATGACCTACAACCCTTCTACTGAAAAATGACTGTCGTAGCCTAGTCCTACTTTGTTTCATAATGAGTTTATGCTGATGACCTCTACCTCGATTTTCCCTATTGAACTCAAACATACCCTTTAAATATCCAGAATGCTGACTATTTACAAATTTGAAGACTTCAATTAGATCTCCTCTTAGCCTTCTATATCTAAGTGAAAACATACCCAATTTCCTTAATCTATCTTCATAAGGTAAACTACCAAGACAATTAATCATTTTTGTTGCCCTTTTTTGAACTCTTTCTAACAACCAGCAACCTTTCTCATATGTTGGAGACCAGGCTTGTACACAATACTCCAAATGTGGTCTAACGTATGCACAATACAGTTTTGTTATTACCTTTTCACTCTTGTAGGAAACATTTCTGTTAATGGCCCCTAGCATTCTAAGTGCCTTTTTCCTAGCTTCTACAACCTGGTCTGACGCTGATAGTCTATTGTTTACCACGACACCTAAATCTCTTTCCTTTTCAATCTGCTCCATTTTCTGCCCACCCATTTCATACCTATGTTTACTGCTAACCCGTCCAGCGTGCATAATCTTACATTTACTCAAATTGAATTTCATCTGCCATGCTTCAGACCACTCAACTAGCTTGTCCAGATCTGATTGAAAAACATCCTGATCATGTTTTCCTCTAATAATCCTGACAACTTTTAGATCGTCTGCAAATTTCAAGACTTTGCTGTCTATACTGTTCTCAATTGCATTCACAAATATTATAAAAAGCAATGGGCCCAGGACTGAGCCCTGTGGAACCCCACTGAGAACCTCCTTCCATTGTGATTGGCACCCATTCAATATAACCCTTTGCTGGCGTCCTGAAAGCCACGTTTCTATCCAATCCAGAATCTTGCCCCTGATCCCATGAATTTTAAGTTGCAACCCCAGTCTTGTATGGGGGACTTTGTCAAATGCTTTACTGAAATCAAGAAAAGCTACATCTAGCTGTTTACCCTGATCAACGCTATCTGTTGCAACATCCAAAAACTCCAGAAGATTAGTTAAACAAGAACGGCCCTTCCTAAAGCCATGCTGTGTATCTTTGATGAGTTCATTTTGCTCCAAGAATTCAACAATCTTATCTTTGATGATTGATTCAAGCACCTTGCAGACTAATGAGGTCAGACTAACTGGTCTATAGTTTTCCTCTTTACTTCTATCTCCCTTTTTATGAATAGGAACAACATTTGCTCTTTTCCAATCAAGTGGAATTTTACTATCTGCAAGTGATTTAGAAAATATTATGGCTAATGGAACCGACAACTCCCTTTCAGATTCTCTTAAAAGTCTAGCATGGATTTCATCAGGTCCTTCTGCCTTGTTAGGCCTTACACGTGTCAAATCTTGGACGATTCCAGTCGTTTTGAGAAAGGGCATGACGGGAATTGCCCGATTTGGAAGACAATGTAAGCAACTTCTCACAAGGAACGCTCCTTCTTAATCAGTTCTCAGCACTATGGAGCGAAATCTAATGAGCTTTTTAATTTCTCAGGCTTTCTGGTAATTGACTCGGTTAACTTTTTGGCTGATCCGTTGGTGGTCTCCGGCCGCTAGACAAAAGAGACGGTGGTTGGGACAGGCGAAAGCTCCGAACGAGCCGTCCAGCGCCGCTCACCCGTGGACGCCCCTCTGATTGCCGTCCATTATTCTCGTGAACGGTCGCTAGCCACAATTGCCGCTGGTTCGGACCGCTCTCTTCAGGTCTCTGCGTCAGACCTCGGGGTCAGACCTCGGTGGCAGACCTCGGGGTCAGACCTCGGTGGCAGACCTCGGGGTCAGACCTCGAGGTCAGACCTCGGGGTCAGATCTCGGGGTCAGACCTCGGTGGCAGACCTCGGGGTCAGACCTCGGTGGCAGACCTCGGGGTCAGACCTCGGGGTCAGACCTCGGGGTCAGACCTCGGTGGCAGACCTCGGTGGCAGACCTCGGGGTCAGACCTCGCACTCCATGCCCACACTGAGCCTCGCTCCGATTGAAACCGGCGGGTGTGCGTATTCGGGACGAGTGAGTTCGGGATGCTGCATCTCTGGAGTGCGAAGGTGAAGGGAACGTCCTAGAGTTTTCCCTATATCTAACCCTCTCACCGCTGTATATTACCGATCTCCCAGCGCTACTGATGGCCAGGGGGCGTAGGAGACGTTCCGATTTTTCCCTCTCTAACCCTTGGGGCCGGTTCATCTCCGGCCCCTGGCGCTGCTGGTGCGTGTCGAACACTTTCTAACGGGCGGAGCACCGCGCGGGCGGCCCGCCAGCGAAGTCGGGACGCTGATGGACGCGCGATTGTGCGCGGATAATGCCTGGTAACGAGGCTGCCGATTAAATGGCTGGTGTTAGACGGCACCGAGTCACGGCAGCTGGGCTGGAAATCAGGCAGGGACCCGAGTCAGCGATACATTCGCGCACCGCTCTCCAATGGCTCCCTCTCCCTCTCTGTATAGGAAGTCCAGGTGGGATTATGTTATGTTGTTATGATGTTATGCAGCGCCGGTTGTTTTAACACTGCTAACTTGTATTTACACCTGCGCTGGCTGATTATTTTGTATGATTTGGTGATGAGTTGGATTACTTCCCGGAATCACTTTCTCTTTTTTATATTATACCTAAGGGTTTTAATGTTATATTCTTAAAACACTTCTTTGGAGTATCGAACCACTCGCCATTTATGGTGGACCGTTCGATCTCTTGTTCGATCACTAAAAGCCCTTAAACAACCGAACCGGGGAGCAGTCTACAAAAACGCTCTTCTTTTCCACGGTTCGATCACTAAAAGATCTCAAACAACCCAATCGGACAGCAGTCTACAAAACCGTTATTCTTTTCCACTAAGTGTGGGTTGGCGAGTTCAAAAGTGGTAGGTATAATAGTCCTACTGCTTACATCCTGCGCCAGAGATTACCTGCGCCAGAGATTACCTGCGCCAGAGATTACCTGCGCCAGAGATTACCTGCGCCAGAGATTACCTGCGCCAGAGATTACCTGCGCCAGAGATTACCTGCGCCAGAGATTACCTGCGCCAGAGATTACCTGCGCCAGAGATTACCTGCGCCAGAGATTACCTGCGCTAGAGATTACCTGCGCCAGAGATTACCTGCGCCAGAGCTTACCTGCGCCAGAGATTACCTGCGCCAGAGATTACCTGCGCCAGAGATTACCTGCGCCAGAGATTACCCAGGTGTGTGACATGGGTCACCAGAAGTATCACTTGACTTGAACTTGAAAGTACTTCTTGAAAGTAAGTATCACTTTGACACGCTTATCCTCTCGGGAGGATATGCATTATTCTGAACAGGTCCTGAATATGCATTGCGCATACCCCCGTCGTCCCCGGTTCATGGTTACGCCTATTGGGCTGGCGTCCCTTGACCCTTGACCCTCGGTTGACGTGAGCACAATGCCAGATTTCACATCGCGCTGGCGGCTGTGCCAATCGCAAGTTGACGGAAATTATGACGAAACGCGAACGTTCTTCACATAAAGGCGCCATGCGGAATAATCAGAGCCAAGGAGGCTACCATTGTGACGACATAAAATAAACAGACCAGAAACTGCTAGCTCTGCATTGTAAATGTTTACTATGAGGCCCTTATCACGTTAATGTGTGCTGCGCTTTCTACGGTTACGGTCTGAAAACTGCCCTCATGGATGAGTAATGAGTGTGTCTTACGGTGTTTGATTTGAGGACAGCAGTCGAGCTTCGAGTCGAGTCGAGCTTCGCGCAACGTGGAGCAATGCCCACCGGCTAGTAAGCAATGCACTGCAAAGCAATGCAATGCAGCAATGCAAAGCAATGGATGGTAACACCTATAAGCTGGGTTATTTCTAGCTGGCCTGACCCGGATACGGGGACAGTGGCTGACCCTAACGGCCCTACTTTACAGAAGAGGGGGCAGTTTGAGCTGGCTAAGAAGCATTACTTCAAGTTCATGTTCGTGCGCCATCCTCTGGAGCGCCTGATCTCCGCTTATGAAGACAAGGTGTTAAAGGCGGACCATCCGAGCCTCCTCCAACTCAGGAAATCGATATCTCGCGCCCACGAGGACATCTACATCAGAAACGAGGTCTACGCACAGCTCAGGTGAGTTGCTACAAGCGAGGTCCAGTGTGGTTGGTACTCAGTGGTCAGCGGCCACAGTCGTTCAGTGTGCGATACACGACTGGGCGAACGCCATGTTTGTGCTTGATCGATCCGAGACAACAATGCTCTTGCTGGAAAAAATTTGTCTTGCCATTACCTAAACTTGTTTTCTATTAAATGCTCCCTACATGAAGTTCATTAACGTCGTTTGCATCAAATTTACTTTCCGACGATAAATTTGCATGGACTCTGACATCCAGATTGGCATCTTTAACCCGCCATTGACTGGGGGGGGGGGGCGTTTAACGCCCCCCCTGATGAATTTTCGCAATAGCTGAAAACTAATAGCGCTATCAACGTAAAACTTCGGGTACCTTCTTATAAATCATTGTGACGTCTTGTGTGCAAAAATGAAGACATTTCGTCGATTTGTTTCTCTCGAGTTATAGCGAATTTAGTGACGTCACTACACACGAGTTTTACACCAAATCAGCTCAAATTTGCCAGGCCGTACAAATGCCACATTTGAAGAAAAATGCAATCGAAAAACGCCAAAAGATAGAAAAATGCAAGGGCTACAAACTGTCTATCTCGTTTTTTTTTTTTTTTTTTTAGTTTTTGATCCCTAAAAACAAAACAAAACTTCTTTTTTTTTGGGGGGGAATTATCAGAAAATCAAAATTTGATAAAATATTTATTAAAAAAACGGAAGATATGTCACAGAACCATACCTAGGCAACTAATGTACCAAATTTCAAACATATCTCCATTTTTGACTGACTGACATCCAAATTATGGGTAACTCATGACGTCATATTTTGAAATTGCGTTTTTTGTTTTTTATTGACCAGATACAGACAAATAAATGTCAGGACTGTATTCCTGAGAGAAAACTGGTCGATAAACATGCCTTCTTTATTTATTGAACTTGACTTGAACTTGCCAATAACCTCACGTAAATTAATTCAGTTGGTAAAATGACTATCACTAAATCGAATTCTACGTGGCAAACAACCCATAAAACATGTGTTGCATGACTTTCGTAGATATTTTGCGCATAGGTATTTTTTGTGTGACCTGACCTTGACCTTTGCCAACAATCTCACTTAAGCCCATGCGGGATGTGTATACTACCTTTGGCAGCACTTTGGGTGATCATGGCCGTAATCGATGGCTTTTGCTGGAAAGTATGGCCAATAAACTAAAATACGTCGATTTTGACTTTTGACCTGACCTGACATTTTACCTCACTTTTACATTTGTTAGCATGCTTTAGACATGTCTATAGGCTAAGACATGTCTATAGCATGTCTAAGACATGTCTATAGCATGTCTATAGGCTGGTGGGAATATTTAGCCGTTGAAACGACTTCGATAAGTACTTTAGGGAAGAAGTTATGCGATGCTTGATATTTTACCTCGCGGGCACTCTTTGATCTCCCGAGGTCGAACGATTGACCTCCGCGAGACATGCTTTCAGGTTTCGAATACACTCATAGACACCAACATTTCGTATAAGTTCGAACACATCTGTGCCACTCTAACCCCTCCAAAACTACACCCTAAACAATGCGCCCTGCGCTCCGGACGCACAGCCGCCGGTCCGCTTGGTAGCAGTTGATCATCAGCGCCATCTACAATAGCTTCAATTGTGGTCCTTTTTTGTTGGTGGGGAGGGGTGGAGGGGGGGGGGAGGGGTTCTCGCCCACCCCGTAGTCCGGCCTATAGCCATATGCCGCCGCGGGTAGGGAGGGAAACCACCCCCTCCCAAGCGAATGACCTGCGCCAGTAGCCCGACTCGAACCCGATCTCTTTCTCTTTTTTTCCCCGGAGCGGCTAAAGCCATGTTCCCGGAACCCTTGAATTGTGGTGCCCCAATGGGACAATACGATCTGCGCATGCGCAGTGATGTGCCTGCGCTATTTGGCTCGGGGCTCCTCCGCGCGGAGAAACGGGATGCGATCTGAGTCGCGGATGCGGCCGGTGTCGTGTGTCGCGGAATGTTCACCCTGTACGCCGTAGGAATTTGGCTGGATTACGTCAAAAAAGGGGTATTGCATCGTCACAAGATAATTGAACCAGGGTAATAGAACAACGGGTAGAACAGTAAGGAATGTAACGCCCAAATGAATTAGACAAGATATAATTTGTATCATAATTGTTTTGTCTATTATAAATTAAAGGTATTGTTTGGTATTAATAACTTGTATTTCCATAGATTATATCTTTATTTATTGAATTAAACGCCAGCAAATATACGAAGTAGCAGTCCAAGTAGTGTATATTCAGTACATGTAGTAGTATTTGGAAGCGGTCATATTAAATTCTACTACGAAGTAGTAATCGAAGTAGTGTATATTTCAGTACAGTAGTAGCATTTGGAAGCAGTCAGCGGTCGTTCTGACATTTTTTAACCCCCCAAGCCCATTTATCTCTTTTACGCCCGGAATATCGCAAAATAATAAATTGAAACATTGTAGCTAAGGCTTGTAGCTATCTGTTCCAGAAGTCGGATTTAAAATATGTACCATAGGTTACGAGCCAGCCTCGTCTGAATATCATCGATTTAGCATGGGAACCCTATGGTGTAGTAGGTTTTTAACGCCCAAACACCCGAGTGCTGTCAACCGTTAATGGGGGGGGGGGGGGGGGCTGAATTGAACGACCTTTCTTTTGAAAGCAGTTGCATCCAATTCGGTTAGATAGAATCGGAGATATGACTTCCCGAAAATGGGTAATTTAACACGTGCATTAGGTATTGCCCGGAAGCGTTGCCTAACCAGTAACCAGTCACTGAAGGCTGGCGCCGCCACTGAAATACAAACCCGCAAATACTATAAAATGCCTACGATGATCTTTGCAGCAGACACTCGGTTGCCGTGTGTATTGTGCATGGCCGATAATTTCCAGCTGTCACGTATGAGAGGGCGCTGCTAACCTTGTCAGGCTGGTTGGTCGCGGACGGCAACGGTGCGGCAATGATAACGGTCACGTTCAACTCCGTTTGTCTGACTTCCACATCTTGTCGGCACGATACAGGAACATTTGTACCACTTTTAACAACATCCATCCTATTCGTCATATTACACACGTATTTTGGTACTGCCCTCTAACCATTTTCCCCACACTTGAAAGCCCTTGAAAGCCCAATAAAAAGGTCTTGAAAATATACATTTGCCGATCTCATTGAAACTGTCTCACGTCCTAATCTCTCGCTCACGTCATCCGAGGTCATTTCCGCCAACACCCGTCTGTCTCCACTAACGTCTAACGTCTCCACTAACGGCTAACGTCTCCACTAACGGCTAACGTCTCCACTAACGTCTAACGTCTCCACTAACGGCTAACGTCTCCGCTAACGGCTAACGTCTCCGCTAACATCCGACGTCTCCACTAACGTCTAACATCTTCCTCTGCCTTCAGATCGGGTACGGCGAACAGGACGGCCGTGCTCGCCAACTACGATGCGCGACTCGACGAGTACCGGGCCGAGCTGGCGACTCGGGGCTACGTGCCGACGTTCGGCGAGTTCCTCGAGTACGTGCTGGCCAACGAGCCCACCGGTAAGTGTGACGTCATCGGTGCTTGTGACGTCACCAGTGTGCGTGTGTGACATCACAGAGCAGTACTGGCCGGGCAGGAGCGGGTTTGGCAGGACTTGGGTCGGAAAGGATGTGTTAATGCTGAAGTTGACAGCTGGGGATTGCTGCTAGTCTTGAGGTGGTCGATTGTAACGAGCATGAAGTTATTCGGGTAATCAAGCGCGATTGAACACACTGTTTCTCATATAGTCATATGCATTTTTACCATTCCATATGACAAACTCCATGCTGGGAATCTGAAAAATGATCGGATATTTCCATCGCTATCTTACTGCTGCTGATCTATCAACCGACGATGGACTCCAAGGGAGTCGCATCCATCATATCCTAGTTTGACGTGCCACTGAACGCTATTGACAGCGCGTTCTGCATTGCGTGATGAATGAGACTTAGACAAGATGATAAATCATATTGATATGCTTTCAATTCAAAGCCACTTTGCCCGCTCTTGTCCGAATTTAGTGGAACAGAATATCTGTATCGTTAATCTCATCCCTGCCATGTCCCGGCTACATTCAATTAGTACTGATTCCAATTTCCAACGTGTGCCCGTCAGGTGACAACTTCGACAGTCACTGGACGCCGTACTGGCGGCAGTGCGCCCCGTGCCATATACACTATGACGTCATCGGCAAGCTGGAGACGGGCGCCGATGACTTCAAGGTGAGCCAGACACCCCCGCCCTCCCTCCCCTACCCGACCCCCCCCCCGTCCACCGCCCCCGTCTGGTAGGTCTTTGGGTCAGATTGTAACGGGCATCCACCAAGTGAGGAGGGATTGGTCGCTGGCGACCGCACGTTAATTTGCAGGCGCAAGGCGGGCGTCAGGTTTGTACGGATTTGCAGCCAGGAGGAATCGCGGCTATGTGTTTTGGATGTGGTTTCCTGTTTCGGCGCATGAGAACCTGTTGCTTGTCAGTATAAATGGTATATGTCACGTAGATTACCGATTGGGGCAAGCGGGCCATGCAAGGCCAATAGACTCCCACAGTGCAGTACAACTTACGAGTTACAGCCACGTCATCGTGAGCTGGTTATTATCGCTCGAGTTTTTACCAGATCCTCCTGCTGTTTTACCAGATCCTACCAGATCCTACCAGATCCCAAACCCGAGCATAATAAATCGCAGGAAGTCTGGGATCGGACCTAGAATCAGTGAGTCAGCATGTCCTCGATTACGCCTTTCGTTTTTCATTCTTGCTTTGGCACTTTTACTCATTTTCCTGCCCTTATCAATATTTAATTTACCCGTCGTCGCTACTGGCAAGCTTCCAAAAACAGTCTGCACGCCAGCCTTGGTCAGTGTATAGAGCCTCGACCATGACATGGCATCGTGCATTTCACTTTCGGTCTCCCCCGTCCCTCTTGCTACCCCTCCCAAACCCGTCTGATCGTCTGTCCTCATTCACAGTACGTGTGGCACCGAATGCAGATTTACGACAAGGTGAAGATCCCGCGGATGAACTCTCTGAAGAGAAACAGCACATCGCTTCAGGACCACGTGCGAACGTATCTGACGCCCATAAGTGACGCCACCGTCTCGAAACTGGACGTCATGTTCCGGCTGGACTTTGAGCTGTTCGGTTATGACTGGGGGGAGATGTTGCGATTGTCAGGACACTGCCCGATCAGTGGACCCTGCTCGCTCGCTTAGTACCGCCCAGTGGCGAACAAATCGACGGAATTTGTTAGACGATTACGAAGTTTATGCCATAAAATAGCACACAAATACTATCTAGAGCGGGTCTTCGAGGGATGCCGATCTAAGTTGATATCGAGTCCCTTTGAGTAGGTACCATTTTACGTAGTTGAATCTTCGCAATTGTGTAACTTAAAAGATATAGGTGTATACAATTTTCGTCGATTGCCTTACCTCTGGCCACTGTTGGCGGGTTGATTTGTGCCTTGGAACAATGTTAACGGTTGGTACGCGTGCTGACTTGGTCCGAGATGACGGGTTGGGTAATAATGTGATATAAAACGCGCGTATGTTAGTGGTTCGCGAGCACGTGTTCGTTGGTGATCAAGTATCATCGATGAGTTGATTCCTGTTGATCCCAGTCTTAGGCCCACCGACGATCAACCTAGAACACGTGTTCGTTGCTGACATCACACACACACACACACATTCACACACACGCACGCACGCACGCACGCACGCACGCACACACACACACGCACGCACGCACGCACGCACGCACGCACGCACGCACGCACGCACGCACGCACGCACGCACGCACGCACGCACGCACGCACGCACACACACACACACACACACACTCGATTTAGCACTGATATCGGTGATGTCTCGTGTTCCGTAATATTCTATGTTGATGTCTTATACATGCTTTACGTCCAATCAGGGAGTTCAGCCAAAGCTGTGTGTAGAAGCTCCACTGCCGCCTTGGGCGCCGGTTCACTCCCTTGTGCTGTGATAGTTTGATAATAAAACCACCCTGTAAACCCACCTGTTGTAGATGTTGTTTATCGGACAGCCATCTCGGCTTTCACGTTCGACCTTGAGACGGGTCCTGAGCGCCTCAGCACGGAGCCGTCAAAACAGTCGCCGGCCGCATCTCCGGCGCTGGTCGGTTTAAACTGTGAGCCCCAGCACAGGCGCCCGTCACACGCCCGACTGCTGGCAGAATGCTGCTTCAGGTGAAGATCGCTCCATCACGGAAAGCCAGCAGCAAACACAGCCAATCAGTATATCAAGTTGTATATAAACAGGCTGATACACTCCCGCATACAGCATCATCATATCACGGCATACCCGGTAAATATACCCACACGTATCAAAGTAACAAGCAATAATCTTAAAAAACAGCGACGGAGCCACTCTGGAGCCGACTGAGCCAGCTTCGAACTGTAGATACGCCTCTCCACTGCCCCCACCACAGTCACCACGCGGGACCGGCCGCCGGCTAAATAGGAATGAGAGATCAGGCCATCTAACGGGCCGCGGGCTGCAGGCTGCGGGCCCAGCTGTCTAGGTCACGTCCTGACCGCGCCCGACCGATCGCACCGACCCGTCGGAAACCACGCCCTCCCACGGCGCACACAGACCATGACGATGACTGGTCGGACTGGTCGGAAACCACGCCCCCACACGGCGCACACAGACCATGACGATCACTGGTCGGACTGGTCGGAAACCACGCCCCCACACGGCGCACACAGACCATGACGATCACTGGCGCGTAATGATACCTCAACTGCAGAGGTTACATGGCACAGCACACAATGTGACACTCAAATCACCACAGCTCGGACATCCGCCGTCGCACATGTGCGCTCATTGTGCATACAAGCCGGCAGGAGATGCGTTCTATTGTACGGGCCGTAGCAGATCACATGGTTCGACGGCGCCAAACAATAAGCTCGAAATGCGACACTGTTATGAGGCACATACTTGGCTAGCCAAAACCAGCACACGTCCGCTCTGCCACAGGTCCTGGAATATTTCCCTGCGTATAACCTGCCGAGCCGACACCAACGCAGAGGAGTCGGCTCGTCAACTGGCCAGAAGTCAACGGCGCTGGATCTGCCGGTTGGTCAGGTGGCTGATAAGCTGCCGCTGAACCACTCGCTGCTGCAGCTCTGCTGTGTCACCTATTGCAGCACCAGTGTATCATCGGTTGTGTCAGATATTGTGTCGGAGCTATGCACATCCGTATCATACAGCTCTGCGTCACCTGGTGGACCAGCTGATGCTGTGTAAGAGGACAAATCAGCTGATTGGTCGAAATAATCAGATGATTGATCAGCTGACTGATCGGATGTTACCTCAGCTGATCGGCCGGCGGCAGATTCCGCCGCTGGAGAGGCCAGCCGTACGGCAGCCTCCGCCAGACGCGAGAGGTCGCCACCGGTCATGCTGCTCAGAGTTTCCAGGCGCTGCCGACAGAGGGCAGCAGCCTCGCGCGTGTCGTGCTGAGGGACCGAGGGTGGACGGTCAGCAGTGCCGAGAGATAGAGGAGAGACAGAGAACCACGCGAGCTAAAGGAAGGAGGAGGGCGCATGGAGAGGCGCTGTAGAGGTGGTCAGAGAGAATAGAGAATACCCATCTCGCGGCTCCCATCAGAGCAAGGGTAATATAACGCTGTACACAGTGCATTTGGGAGAGTTGTTTACTGATAAGCAAACGAACGATTTCGGGCAAGGGCTAATGAATGCAAGAGAAGATTTAGTAGGATTAGCACCAACCGTCTCAAAAGAAGGCAAACATTAGCTCAAGGGAGGTGAATATCATTGGTGGGAAATGTAAGTAAGCACACAAATTAAATCCTGCAAAAGACATCACTGTCGAACTTCGGCTCTCGACCCCGCGTCCATAACACAAAGTTACTGTCAACAGCAGCATATACCACTCTGAAGTCTGAAGTACCGACCTGGAGCACCTGCAGTCCGTGGTTGGTGAGCACCACCAGTTCGTTGATGCCGTCCCCGATGAGGTCCACGTAGGTGACGGCCAGCAGGGGCTGGGAGAAGCTGTGACGCCAGATCTGGACCCAGTCGCCACCCTGCACACTGTACACCAGGATCTCCTGAGGGACACACATACACGCACGCAAACGAGTAGTCAGAAATATAGAATAAATGCCGTACTCATAGAATGCATTAATACCACGATGCATTCAATGTGGTCAGAGTATCGGAAAAAATCGAATTGCGTTCCAAAGAAAATAAAACAAATTACTGTAAGCAACTTTCTCACAAGCAACATAGGTCTAACATCCAGTAACAGCAAACACCCAGCTAGCCGAGCCATCTGATGAAACACGCACCACATCATCCATCCCCAGCCACCACCCAGCCCATACCCCTCCCTCCGGCAGACACCGCACTTCCCTCCCACCACACACAGACCAGTACTCCTCCCCTGGGCCATGAGTCGTGACTCACGACACACCCAGCTCCTAATCCTTCCAGCAGACCTGCCCTGTGTGCCATCCACCGGCAGTCACCTCACCTGGCCGTAGGTCCCCAGCACCAGCTCGTTCCTGCTGTCCATGTTGATATCACAAACACAGCTGCACGTCACCACATCACTGACGTCACTATCCACCAGCGTGTGGCAACGCGGCGGCGGCTCGCCCTCCGCCAGCGGGAGCCCGCTGTACACCACTGAAGGCGAGAGGGCATTGGTGACCAGCAGTTGTAGCGGTTCTCTTCTGCCGTCGCCGCCGCCCTCGCCCCCGCCGCTGCCGCTGCCGCTGCCGCTGCCGCCGCCACTGCCGCTGCCGCCGCTGCCGCCGCTGCCGCCGCTGCCGCCGCTGCCGCCGCTGCCGCCGCTGCCGCCGCTGCCGCCGCTGCCGCCGCCGCCGCCGGAGACGATTAAATCGCTCGGGTCCCGCAGCGCGGCAGACACGAACTCAGGTGTGGTCATCCGTGTGTTGAGACTGAATAGTCGCACAGAGGTGACCGGGTTGTCGTGCTTGGCGGACCAGGCGTGCGTGACGCGGAGGGTGGCGAGGGCCACCACGCTGACACGGACGTAGCCACACTCACACGCCAGTGCTGTGACGCGCCTGCCGGAACAGGGACGGGGAGGTGAGGGGCGACAGTCTCCAGCTGGAGAGGAAGGAGAGGGAGGGTCAGGGACGAGCGGTCAGGGTGGGTCGTTGTCAGGGTGAGAACTGACGATGATGTTTCGGGTGAGGGTGATTCGTCTGGGTGGTAGATACAATTGATGGGTGGGACAGAGACGACTGAGAGACAATTGATGGGTGGGACAAGTGACCTGACCTGAAATAAACTGAGGTCAACATTATCACACAATGTGGCAATTGATGCCCGAATGGCTGTGCCAAATTTGGCGGCACTGCGCGCCGCCGTTTCCAAGTCATTCCCGAATAACCTCAGGGGGGGGGGGGGGCTCATTTTGTCAGTAGAGTTAGAATAATGCAATTAAAACGTCATAAGTATCACAATAATTGCTTCAACAGTATTACTAGCAGCCTTCATGACTTTATCCATATACGCCAAGAAATGATAACCCGAAATCAATAAGCGAAAATGAGCACCGTGAGTAGACCGTCTTAGTAGCACGACAGGCTGCGCCACCTACAGTCCGGGGATATCTCTGTAGAAGTTGGTCCACATGACGACAGATGGCAGGTCGGTGAACTCGGGAAACAGCTGCTCCAGAGGCTCCTCGCGGAAACTCTGGTTCGGCTTGTCCTCCACGTACAGGTGCATCGTCTTGTCACTGCCACTCAGCAGGAAACAGGTCTGGCGGTACACGGCGAAGGTAAACGGAGGAGGAGGATGCCACCACCACTAAGTAAGAAGGGCAGGTGATATATCTCCACAGTCCAGGGTTATACTTTTTGCCGGCAAAGTTTTTGTTTGCCACTTGCCGGTTTAAACCGGGTTTTACCGGCAAAAAGTGGCAAAAAGTGTCACAAACTAAAACTGCCTGTTTTTCTCTCATAAAATTGTTTGTAAAAGAAGTAAATATTCCTAGATCATTGAACCATTTTAAATGCTGTGCCAGTTGGAATGCAATTGTCAACCTGCAATTATTGCATTAACCAGATTTGCTTAGCCCAGCAGCACAATTTATTTTCACTGGCTTATATATGACAGGGAGTGCTGCTTGACCTGAACTGATTTAGCTTGGACAAATATATATATATATATATATATATATATATATATATATATATATATATATATATATATATATATATATATATATATATATATATATATATATATATATATATATATATATATATATATATATATATATATTTATAACTGTGGAAGGTCATGATGGACAGTATGGAAAGACAATGCAACTATACAGATAATAATAGGCTTTGAGTTTCTTCTTGGAGAGTGGCAATTCTAAAGAATGTAGTATCTGTACATTGAGCACCTCGTCGGCCTTTGGCAGCGCTGACGCCTTAGGTCCAAGTGACCATGCTGGTTGAGCAAGCGATTTGTCGTTCATTGGTGTGAGGGCCCAATCAAATTTATGGGGTAGGGAGTTTCTGTGGGAAACTTTGTTTGTGAAAATTTCATGACCCTAGGTCAATATCTTCAAGGTCAAATGAGGTGAAATGAGGTCAACCATGCTAAATTTTGTTCGTTATACTTTCCTTGGCTTGGCCTTGTTATGGAACGCAGTGATTGCATGTATACACCCCCAGGCCCCAACATAGGCTGAAATGATTTGTTGAAAGGTGAAAAAAACAGAAGAAAAAACAAACAGGAAGGGTTGACGGATTACCCACACTCACGTCCTCCCCTACCCACTCAGTCACTCACGTCCTTCTCTACCCACACTCACTTCATACCCTGCCCACACTCACGTCCTCCCTACCCGCATATACGTACTCCCCCTACCCACACTCACGTCTCACTTTCGATATTCACGTCCCGCTTTCCCATGTTCACGTACCGCTTCCCACACTGACGTCCTCCCCTACCCACACTGACGTCCTCTCCTACCCACACTGACGTCCGCCCCTACCCACACTGACGTCCTCTCCTACCCACACTGACGTCCTCCCCTACCCACACTGACGTCCTCCCCTACCCACACTGACGTCCTCTCCTACCCACACTGACGTCCTCCCCTACACACACTGACGTCATCCCCTACCCACACTGACGTCCTCCCCTACCCACACTCACGTCCTCCCCTACCCACGTCCAGTGCGCCGTTGATGTCGACCACGGCATGCTGCAGCTGGTACGGGATGAAATCGAGCTCGACATGCCGCCAGTTCTGCGCCAGCGTCTCCAGCGTACTGGCGCCAAACTCGGGCTCCCAGTCGCTGTAGATGTTGAGATACTGAGACGTCTGGCCGTCCGCCCGGTCCACGTCCTGGCAGTGACAGGACGCGGCACAAGTCAGAGCCATGTGGGCTGCTAATGCCGGATATCAGACTACTACGCTTATGCCGAAAATGCTAGTGCATTATATGCAAACAACAAAGATATGTGCATTTATGAGTATGGTTTCTAGTGCCTACAGAGCTGCTGGTCACAATAATAATGTAGGCTATTTAACCCGCGCCCCGGGGGGCCTCTGAGACAACTTCACCCTGGTTAGGGGGGGGGGGGGGTCAAAATTACCCCCTCTAACTCGAAAACTAAAAGGGATAGCAAGACGTGGAAAAACACGTTCGAAAGCTCTCGACAAGGACATTCGAAGTTATTTCGGGTAGTATTTGGCTCAGGTCAATATTGAGGTCACCAGAGGTCATCAAAGGTCATATTTTCCAAGTACATGACTGCTCTAGAAACCACCAAATATCTCTGGAACTATGACAGCTAGGAATACACGGAAAAAGCAATAGAAAGCTCATGAAAAATGCAATGGCTATTAATGCCCTCAAATTTTAGCTCAGGTCAATAGTTTAGGCTCCAGAGGTCACCAAAGGTCACGAGGGCATTTTTTCCCAAAAAAAGTTTTTCATGAATAACTTTGTATTGGTTGACCATATATCAGTAATTTTAACACCATCGTGTTTGTTTCGTCAAGGCACTTCGAAACATTAATGGTGACCTGGTTAGGAAACTTCAAAATGTTACCCCAGGTCAAGGTCCTAGGCAGATCACCCAGGGTGACCCAGACAGTCATGTTGCATATGGGGCGACGCGACTTGACGAGACAAACACCGTGGTGTCATTCGCAGTCTCTATATGTATTCTATCAAGAGTTATTGGCAAAAAGGTGCTGGTGACCTCAGATGCCCTCAGCTGACCTTGCAGAGGTGACTGAGCAACAATTGCACCTGGATCATTAAGAATTACCTAAAATAACATGATTCTGAAAGAATGGCCTGATCCAATGCATATTATCGGAATAGAAAAGTTTTTATATTTTCCAACTTACTTATAATGGGAGGTCACGAAATTGACCTGACCTTAGGTCACCGATACACAAACAAAAAAACAGATATACGAATTGTAGGAACCTTATGAAATCCTTATACCTTATGAAATCCTGTAAGTTTCCAATCTCTCGGACAAATACTGTGGCCTTGGCACGACCACAAACATTTTTGGAGGTAAAATCACTTGACGTGACCTGGTGACCTGACCTGAAATAAACTGAGGTCAACATTATCACACAATGTGGCAATTGATGCCCGAATGGCTGTGCCAAATTTGGCGGCACTGCGCGCCGCCGTTTCCAAGTCATTCCCGAATAACCTCAGGGGGGGGGGGGGGGGGGGGCTCATTTTGACCCCCCCCCCCCCCCCCCACACACACCAGGGCGAGTGTTAATAAGGCAAGACAACAGATTCTACTATGGGCAAGCAGTGTCTTTCATGCTAGCTCCGTCAATCAGCTAGTGCCTTGACAAATGTTGGTAGCGTTTAGATCACGTAGTGCGACATTTTGGTTAAATAATACGGCAGGAATAAGTATACCGAACACATATCTACCTTAATTATCGCAAAACCAACCACCATCTCCTCTTTGTTCTCGCTCTTGTTGAATGCATCGATGGAGATGATCTCTGAGCCCTCGGGCAGATACGTGAACGGAATCTGGTTCACCGTAGGATGCAGAAAGCCGCGGGCATCTTGTACATACTCCAGGGAGTAAACCTGAAAACATGAAAATAAATTTCACATTTCTAGCACGTAAGCGCTTCAAAAGTGAGATAAAAATAATACTCAGACAACATTACCAATTAGTTAACCTAGTTTCAGTGACACTGACGTGACATGCAAAAGTGCTCACCTTTCTTTTAAGTGAAGCTACGAGCACCTTAGTGACTCCTCTGTCAACTTGCAGAAATGCCAAGCTGTACACGTTCCCTTGTGACGGCAGCGGGATAAAGTGGGCATCATACAATCTAACTGGTGCCGCCATAGTCTGTAAAAAGAACAGAAAACGTCACATAAACATAGCACAGCTGTACGTCTTTACACAATTATTCAACGTGTGCAAAAACTACGCTCATTTTACAATACGATCAATTTTGCGCAAAAGTCACGCAGACAATCACTCCCAAAGATATTTATGGAGCCAGCGGGATATTGGCATACCAAAGTCACTCTGTCCAGTCTGGTCATTAGGCTATGGCACTCAGGTATTATAACTGTTTTATATTATGTCCATTGATATTGGTGCCGACCATACTCGGCACTGGCAGGGAAACCCACCCTTGTCAAGATACGAAGGCTGATTTCCCCGTATCTTGACCAAGATACTCCGACCTTGTCGCTCAACCAGCGAACGTGACCACTGCAACTGCACTGTTTCCTCTATCACCCCAGCCTCCTGATAATGTTGTCAATTCACCCTGCTTCGGATTTTATTCCCATCTCCACGAGCAACATCCCACCGCGACATGTGGGGCCGCGACTGCGACATGTGGGGCCGCGACTGCGACATGTGGGGCATGTGGTGGATTTCAGGAGGCGCTCAGAACTCAGACGCCACCACATGGAGACAGCAAAACAACTTTTGACATTCAAATATAGTAATGGATCTGCCCAGTCCCACAACCTAAGATGAGTGGCAAGCTACCTACCTACTAGTACCTACCGTTATTAAGGTCATCACATCAAGCATCATGGACAGATCAGTTGAAAGTCCACAGGGTTGACATTGCCCTTAGTAACAAGTCACAGCTGTACCAACAACAAACACACAAAACACTACCAAGACTAGACATCTGCCTCCTGCACTAGGCAACAGTATCAAGGCGACAACTCAGACAAGTACTCCACAAGTCTGCAGCCATCTGCCTGACTAATCTGGACACTGCCCTGTGATCAGTGTTGTGGTATGCACTGCTTTACTCTAAGCTGTGCTCTGTACACCATCCTTTGAACTCTCATGCCTATTCAGAGCAGTGCCCTACCCTGATAGCCATCCTGTAGTCTGTACTAGTGATGTAAATCGGAGTCCACATTTTTGGACCTTCGAAAATAGTCCGATTCCGATTTGGACTTTGGTCGGTCAGCCATAGATATTTCGGACAATTTTCGGTCAAGGCATATAGATCACAATTCACACATTTTTCGATCTTGAAGGTTCTACACCTTACAGGCAGTTATATACATTTTTCCACTTTGTGTCCATACATTTATAGGCTGCCAGTCTGCACAAATCACTTACAATTAACAGGCAGAATAGACATAGACTGAATTTGGAACACATTTCTAGAATCTGTTATGGATGGGTAGCAATAAGGTAACCAACTTATGAGCAATTGCAATTATTTGAGCAGTGCAGTTAATCATGGTCATGAAATAAAGTAAATACATCACTAATTGCCATGTACGGATGTTTTACAAATTGACCATTTTTGGACTCTTGGATCATCACACTTTTTGGTCAACATTGTCATATTCGCATAGGCGTACACAAAGGGGGTGGGGGGGGGCAGGGCAATCCCCCCTGGAGGTCTGTATGTGCCCCCTTTGGTCAAAAAAATGAATGATTGTTATTTTTTTATTTTTAAAGAGAAAAATGGTGAAAATTTTAAAAATATAGTGGCCCAAATCTGGATATTTTTTTTTGGTGGGGGTACTTTATGCCCCTCTGAGCAAAAATTGCCCCCTCCTGGAGTAAATCCTGGGTACACCACTGCATATTGGATCAGACTTTGAATCAGACATTATTTGGAAAATTTATGAATCTTACACCACTATCCTGTACCCTTCTTAGTACCATTTTATGACATACTTATTATGTCCTATACCTACCTTGCCATTTATATTGCCCTTTTGTCTGGCACCTATTGTGTTATGATCCTTTCTGCCTCCTGCCCATTCTGTACATTTCTGCCTTTTATTCCTGCCAGCCCTTTGCTGTATAGTCTTATATCCCAGCCAGATCAATCCCTTCTCATTCCATCTCTCCTACTTTGTGATGTCTTTAATCCTACACTTTGGCATGCCTTCCTTACCTCCGTGTTCTGAATTGTTCTGCCTATTTCCTAGTATGGGATAGAAACCAAAATCCACTTGCTATCATTGCTTCTTCCATCCATATTCCCATTTCCCTCTCAACGCCCTCACATTCAAAGTTATATATTTGTATGTGGGTACTCACTTCCTGCTTCCCACCCTTCCCTGTCCTGTCCTGTATACATGTATAAACTTATAAACATAATGCCAGACTTTTAATTTCATGCTATTGGCGATGTAGACAATACTGACAGTTGACACACTACATTGCCAATGCCAATAGCATGCAAAGTCCAGCATTATAATGTGTCTGGGGTTGCAGTAGTGTTTCCTATTGGCTGGATGCTTCATTCACCATCCTATACTAGAGAAGCTAATTGTTACTCAAGCTAGGAGCCTGATGAGATTAGGACTCCACAGGCCAAGTGGCCTTCTGAATTTCAAAGTCCAGTTCCTATCCCTTTTCCTCTGTACAGGAAAGTAGGTATGTCAGGTAGGTAGGCAAAGGTGGGGATGTAACGGAAGTTGGCCCACATTCAGCCCAGATTCAGCCCGGCCCAGATTCGTGCTACCATATCTGAAGGAAAACTTTACCAGCCAAAATTTATTAAATGTCCATCAAAAACGTTAAAAAGGGGTATCATTCGAAAGCCCTCATCGCAACGAACACAGCCATACCTTTGGACTTTCCCTATCTTGCCCACGAAAGGCCCCAGACCCTTCCGAAAATGCAGTCACTCAAACTCGCTGAGTTATCAATTAGCTGAAGACTCCGCATACTGGTGTATAACTGTCTTCTGCAAATTTCCAGAAAGGAGCAATGTGTGACACTCAAAGGTACAGCCTCCAGAGGCTGTCAAACTTTCCAGTTCTTTTCAATATAAATATGAGTTAACCTATACTCGCTGAGGTGGTGGGACGCGGCGATTTCAACCAAACTCAGGGAAATAATAAAACAGCACATGCCGGAACCGAAAATAGTTCCTATTACATAGTCCCTCTTCATACATAGTCCCTCTTTGTGACATTTTCAAATTTGACCTGCAGGGCCACTCAAGCTTGCAAAATTACCCCTTCTCCCATGTCAACATGCAGTCACTCAAACAATAATAAGTAACAAAAGGACGCACCAATTAGCTCAAGACTCCGCTAACTGGTGTAGAAATGTCTTCCGCAAACTTACAGAAAGTGGCAATGTGTGACAGTCAAGAAAACAGCTCCCAATTGCCGTCAAACATTTTTGGTTGCTGCTTGCTTTTATAGTCCAGTGAAAAAATAATTTAGTGTTGTCACTTCACCTCTGGAGGCTGCACCTTTGAGTGTCACACATTGCCACTTTCTGGAAATTTGGGGAAGACATTTCTACACGAGTATGCGGAGTCTTGAGCTAATTGGTGCGTCCTTCTGTTACTTATTATCGTTTGAGTGACTGCATGTTAACATGGGAGAAGGGGTAATTTTGCAAGCTTGAGTGGCCCTGAAGGTCAAATTTGAAAATATCACGAATAGGGACTATGATTTTCGGATCCGGCATGTGCTGTTCTACTATTTCCTTGAGTTTTGTTGAAATCACCGCGTCCCGGTTGAAATCACCGCGTCCCGCCAACTCAGCGAATATATATATATATATATATATATATATATATATATATATATATATATATATATATATATATATATATATATATATATATATGCATGCATGCATGCATGCATGCATGCATGCATGCATGCATGCATGCATGCATGCATACATGCATACATACATACATACATACATACATACATACATGCATGCATGCATGCATGCATGCATGCATGCATGCATGCATACATACATACATACATACATACATACATACATACATACATACATACATACATACATACATACATACATACATACATACATACATACATACATACATACATACATACATACATACATACATACATACATACATACATACATACATACATACATACATACATACATACATACATACATACATACATACATACATACATACATACATACATACATACATACATACATACATACATACATACATACATACATACATACATACATACATACATACATACATACATACATACATACATACATACATACATACATACATACATACATACATACATACATACATACATACATACATACATACATACATACATACATACATACATACATACATACATACATACATACATACATACATACATACATACATACATACATACATACATACATACATACATACATACATACATACATACATACATACATACATACATACATACATACATACATACATACATACATACATACATACATACATACATACATACATACATACATACATACATACATACATACATACATACATACATACATACATACATACATACATACATACATACATACATACATACATACATACATACATACATACATACATACATACATACATACATACATACATACATACATACATACATACATACATACATACATACATACATACATACATACATACATACATACATACATACATACATACATACATACATACATACATACATACATACATACATACATACATACATACATACATACATACATACATACATACATACATACATACATACATACATACATACATACATACATACATACATACATACATACATACATACATACATACATACATACATACATACATACATACATACATACATACATACATACATACATACATACATACATACATACATACATACATACATACATACATACATACATACATACATACATACATACATACATACATACATACATACATACATACATACATACATACATACATACATACATACATACATACATACATACATACATACATACATACATACATACATACATACATACATACATACATACATACATACATACATACATACATACATACATACATACATACATACATACATACATACATACATACATACATACATACATACATACATACATACATACATACATACATACATACATACATACATACATACATACATACATACATACATACATACATACATACATACATACATACATACATACATACATACATACATACATACATACATACATACATACATACATACATACATACATACATACATACATACATACATACATACATACATACATACATACATACATACATACATACATACATACATACATACATACATACATACATACATACATACATACATACATACATACATACATACATACATACATACATACATACATACATACATACATACATACATACATACATACATACATACATACATACATACATACATACATACATACATACATACATACATACATACATACATACATACATACATACATACATACATACATACATACATACATACATACATACATACATACATACATACATACATACATACATACATACATACATACATACATACATACATACATACATACATACATACATACATACATACATACATACATACATACATACATACATACATACATACATACATACATACATACATACATACATACATACATACATACATACATACATACATACATACATACATACATACATACATACATACATACATACATACATACATACATACATACATACATACATACATACATACATACATACATACATACATACATACATACATACATACATACATACATACATACATACATACATACATACATACATACATACATACATACATACATACATACATACATACATACATACATACATACATACATACATACATACATACATACATACATACATACATACATACATACATACATACATACATACATACATACATACATACATACATACATACATACATACATACATACATACATACATACATACATACATACATACATACATACATACATACATACATACATACATACATACATACATACATACATACATACATACATACATACATACATACATACATACATACATACATACATACATACATACATACATACATACATACATACATACATACATACATACATACATACATACATACATACATACATACATACATACATACATACATACATACATACATACATACATACATACATACATACATACATACATACATACATACATACATACATACATACATAGATATATATATATATATATATATATATATATATATATATATATATATATATATATATATATATATATATATATATATATATATATATATATATATATATATATATATATATATATATATATATATATATATATATATATATATATATATATATATATATATATATATATATATATATATATATATATATATATATATATATATATATATATATATATATATATATATATATATATTGAAAAGCACTGGAAAGCTTGACAGCCTCTGGAGGCTGTACCTTTGAGTGTCACACATTGCCACTTTCTGGAAATTTGCGGAAGACATTTATACACGAGTATACAGAGTCTTGAGCTAATTAGTGCGTCCTTCTGTTACTTATTATCGTTTGAGTGACTGCATGTTAACATGGGAGAAGGGGTAATTTTGCAAGCTTGAGTGGCCCTGAAGGTCAAATTTGAAAATGTCACGAATAGGGACTATGATTTTCAGATCCGGCATGTGCTGTTCTATTATTTCCTTGAGTTTGGTTGAAATCACCGCGTCCCGCCAACTCAGTGAATATATATATTGAAAAGCACTGGAAAGCTTGACGGCCTCTGGACGCTGTACCTTTAAGTGTCACACATTGCCACTTTCTGGAAATTTGCGGAAGACATTTCTACACGAGTATGCGGAGTCTTGAGCTAATTGGTGTGTCCTTCTGTTACTTATTATTGTTTGAGTGACTGCATGTTAACATGGGAGAAGGGGTAATTTTGAAAGCTTGAGTGGCCCTGAAGGTCAAATTTGAAAATGTCACGAATAGGGACTATGATTTTCGGATCCGGCATGTGCTGTTCTATTATTTCCTTGAGATTGGTTGAAATCGCCGCGTCCCGCCAACTCAGCGAATATATATATTGAAAAGCACTGGAAAGCTTGACGGCCTCTGGAGGCTTTACCTTTGAGTGACACACATTGACACTTTCTGGAAATTTGCAGAAGACATTTCTACATGAGTATGCGGAGTCTTGAGCTAATTGGTGCGTCCTTCTGTTACTTATTATCGTTTGAGTGACTGCATGTTAACATGGGAGAAGGGGTAATTTTGCAAGCTTGAGTGGCCCTGAAGGTCAAATTTGAAAATGTCACGAATAGGGACTATGATTTTTGGATCCGGCATGTGCTGTTCTATTATTTCCTTGAGTTTGGTTGAAATCGCTGCGTCCCGCCAACTCAGCAAATATATAAATTGAAAAGAACTGGAAAGCTTGACGGCCTCTGGAGGCTGAACCTTTGAGTGTCACACATTGCCACTTTCTGGAAATTTGCGGAAGACATTTCTACACGAGTATGCGGAGTCTTGAGCTAATTGGTGCGTCCTTCTGTTACTTATTATCGTTTGAGTGACTGCGTGTTAACATGGGAGAAGGGGTAATTTTGCAAGCTTGAGGGGCCCTGAAGATCAAATTTGAAAATGTCACGAATAGGAACTATGATTTTCGGTTCCGGCATGTGCTCTTCTATTATTTCCCTGAGTTTGGTTGAAATCGCCGCGTCCCACTAACTCAGTGAGTTTGAGTGACTGCATTTTCGGACGGGTCTGGGGCCTTTCGTGGATAAGATAGGGAAAGTCCAAGGGTATGGCTGTGTTCGTTGCGATGAGGGCTTTCGAATGATACCTCCTTTTAACGTTTTTGATGGATATTTAATAAATTTTGGCTGGTAAAGTTTTCCTTCATATATGGTAGCATGAATCTGGGCCGGGCTGAATCTCGGCTGAATGTGGGCCAACCTCCGTTACATAAGGTGGGGTGGGGTGGGGACTGGGGGCAGTAAATCCTTTATATTATTTTGAGAGAAATCCTGCACCATATCCTCTTGGGACCAAGGCACTAACTGGAGCTCTCACCCTGTTCCAAGGGCTATGGGGGCCAGGACAACTTTTTCAGAGGCCCACTAGGGGATTTGAACCCCGGTCCCCAGCACAGAAAGCAAGTAACTTACCACTGTGCCAGATTGCTCCCCAGGAATTTGAATTCAAATACACATGCAATATTTCAATTCCAACTTGTGGTGAGACAAGATAAATTAAATACCACTTACAACTAATTATCAGTAATCAGTATTCTATGACCGTGCAACTAATATTTGTTATTAAAAATGTAATTCAAGCCATAAGCCTAAGAGTCGAGTCAAGGCCATATATAGGGGTAGAATCATCCGGGATTTTAGCGCCCCAATCGCAAACATTAGCGTGATGTCACTGGTGCACTGGTCCGACTCTGCTCACTGCTGTCCCCGCACGCGGCTCGGTACGGTGCGAATATTTCGAACGGGATACGGATAGTTGCGCCTAAGGTACGATCCTACGTTTACCGCGGATAAGTATCCCTCCCTTAATTCATGCTGAGGGGAGACGGCCATGCGCTGCCCGGTCTGTGTGAGGGGCGACTGGCGAGACGGCCATACGCTGCACCGGTCTGACTGAGGGGTGAGACGGCCATACACTGCCCCGGTCTGGCTGAGGAGTGAGACGGCCATACGCTGCCCCGGTTCGGCTGAGGGGAAGGGAGAGATACGGACATACGCTGCCCCGGTCTGGCTGAGGGGTGAGACGGCCATACGCTGCCCCGGTCTGGCTGAGGGGCGAGACGGAAAACGCTGCAGGTCTGACTGAGGGGTGAGACGGCTATACGCTGTCCCGGTCCGGCTGAGGGGGGGGGGGGGGACGGCCATACGCTGCCCCGGCCTGGCTGAGGGGCGAGATGGCCACACGCTGCCCCGGTCTGGCTGAGGGGCGCGAAATGGCATTGTTTTGTCTTAATGTTCAAGATATGCTTTAAAAATCTAAAAAAAGAAAATATTTTAAAAGCGTAGTCTTGCAACCTAAATACCTAACTTACTTATCTAACGTCGACGACTTCAAATTGCCGCTCGTCCAGTGGCGTACCCAGGATTTACTCCAGGAGGGGGAAATTTTTGCTCAGGGGGGAATAAAGTACTCCACCAGAAAAACAAATCACCGGATTTGGCTCACTATATTTTTACAAGGGCATATTTTCACATTTTTCTCTTGAAAAAATCATCAAATAATTATCTTTCTTTACCAAAGGGGGCACGTACAGACCTACAGGGGGGGGGGGGGCAATTGCCCCATTTCTCCCCCCCCTTGTGTACGCCTATGCGTTTGTCAACACCCGTCAAAAGATCGCAAAACGCTCGAAACGCTCGAAATAGTTCACCTTCAACATTAGTTTTAAACTGAGATAGCAGTTTTGTAGCCCGTGTTGAGAAACCCCTATCTGCAAGTTTTCTTGACTGAAAAAAACTCCAGCCGAATATATTTGATTTTTTTTGGCGAAGGAATGCGGTGCTGGCGAAAGAATGTTGTATTGGTTCTAGCCCGGGCAGAGGCTATACCATCAGCCAATCAGCTTGCAGCTGGTGCTAGCAAGCGAACCGCCGGCCGCCGGTTGGCACATCTCCAATGCGAGTCTATTGTCCTCTATCACCCTGAGTCTATCCTTACGCGACTACTTTCGAATCTGATTGGCTGAACCATTTTTTTCTTCTCATTCGCGTGACGTCAGGACTCTGACTCAGAAGGTATGCATATAGTTGTGATAACCAATAATAATGTACGGCCTTCTGTCCTGAATCTGCGCGCTATAAGGTCATTTTTGACAATATAAAAATAAATTGTATTAAAAATATAATCAAATCGTGTTGTTAAAAGATGAGTTACATTCCAAAATATGGTAGCATCACAGGCTAAAAAATAAGTTACATTAAGAAATATGGTAACATTCTCATGTGCGTCAGAACTGTCTTATTTAGCACGATTTCGTCGCGCCAGTTTCCAATTTCGTCGCAGAAATTTGAGATTTTGGAGAGCACCTTGCAGGTATTTTACAGACAATTTAAGAATTTAAGTTTACTTTTTAATTGGTATTTAAGCCGCTTATGACGAATTCGATAGGATATCCTATCGAATTCGAATCTGTTCACCATATGGTGAACATAAACTCGAAAGTATAGAACATTGCTTTCACGCACAAACGATAGCAACACAACAGCTATAGGTCAAGCCTCAAGGTAGGTAACTTTACTTTTAGTGACCGGTACTTATTGGCAAAACTGGCAAACACCTCAATCTAGGCACAGTATTATTCCCCAATCAATGCTCTTGAAACTGAAAGGTTTGTATGTGTGTGAAGATAACATTTTATCTGATTGAGTCCTATGTCTTCCATCCTATTTCAATTTGAATTGGAAAGATGGAGGTTCCATTGCTTAACACATTAAACTGACTTCATTCTTTCATTTTAATGGTGTAGGGTAAAAGTCAAATTTTCAGACATGTCCTAACCTCAGACTTTAACTTTCATGCTATTGGAATGCAGTGTCCCAAAATTTGTTGATCTAGGTGGGAAATGACACCCAAATGTGAATAATTTTCCACTCTCACTCCCCATTTTAGGAGTTAATTTTCCACTACCAAATTATGAATTGGGACGTTGGAATGATTTCAACCAAAACTACTGCTTGTCATATTCAAAACAGAAATAAATGGTGTACCATTTTCTACATAATTTTCCAATCTCATGGTCTTTTTTGGGTTGAATTTTCCACTCTGACACCCAAGCAAAAATTGAATTTTGGGATATTGTCCGAATGCAGACGATACCAACACATGGTGCTTTGGTGTGTCAGGATTGTCAACATTAACAGCATGAAAAGTCTGAGGTTAGGAAGTGTCAGGGGTTATGGCAGTTTACCCATCAGTGTTTTGTGGTACCAATCGTTCACCACATGTTTTAATGTGTTAGTATTGTCTACACTACTGATAGCATAAGCCTGGTATTTCAATTTTTATACACCTTTGTTAAAGGGACTGTTCCATCTTCCCAAAAGTTATCAAATGTATGCTGCTTGTGGTGCACAATATGAAGTAATTGCTGCCAAACATGATTATGACATTTGTTTCTTGCAAACAATGCTAAATTTAATACAAAGTTAAGTTTTAATATTTGGGTTGATGACGTCATATTGAGCTCTAGCGCTACACAGAAATCCTTTACGCTGCCAAAGTATGGGCACAATTATTTGAGAAAATTCTGGTGCTTTGAATACAAAACAAACCAACTACCAAACCATTGAAACTTAACAAATATCTCCAAGGTTCACCTTAAAACAAGTCAACTATCATTACCAGTTGGGTAAAGAGAGACAACTCTGTCAGTTTAGAGGACCTATTCAAATACACATGGACCTTATTTTTTACAGATGTCAAAATCAAACTAATATGTTTTTGATTAGATCTTGCTGTTGTTTTAACTGCTACCATACTTAATTTCAATGCCAAGCCATCAAAATGGCTATCTCAACCAGGGTGGGAATTCTACTTTTTTTCGTTGGTGGAGGAGTACACATCTTCGCAAACAAAGAGTACAAAAATAACCTGATGGTAGGCCAAAAATAAATACTGATATACTAATGAATAATGATGAATGTAAACTACAAAACTAAATTCCCCAGGTCAAAATGTGCTGACAATTCTTGGTAAGTACCTATGCATTCATGCAGAAAAGCAATGTATACCTACCAATGCACACATTTTCTTTTTCAGGACAACAATTCAGAACAATGCCAGAAAACCGTTACATCAACATGGGGCCTGGCGGTCATAACCAGGAAATGTGACCATGTAAAATGAGTCACTTTTAGTGTGGTTAGCAGACCATCAGCAATCTATATTCTATTCCCCGGCCTCTACGCTGTGGTTGTTGTGTTGCGATGTTACAATACATTAATTGCTGAGACTCTTTCCTGATTGTGACGCTTTCAGCGCAAATAACCTGTGTGAAAGGCACAGTGGAGATTTTGTTTTGCTGACAGTGTTTGCCTTGTGAGTTGGGTTTGTTCAGGGAAACTTTATAACTTTGTTTGGTTTGTTAACAGTTCAAGTTGGGACTTGGGTTTGTCTTTGCCTAAGCTTTTATTTTAATCCAGTGGCAGTGGGTGGATGGAGGTAATTGTGGTGTTGGCTACAATTCAGTCCAACTTTCCAAGCTAGAAGTCAACCTTTTATAAACAGGTTTTCTCTGCAACAAACACTTTTATTAGTTAATAAACAATAAATATTTCTGAGGAGTACAAAAAAATCAATTTTTCCCAGTCACAATTTGGGAGTACAAAATGTGTTGGTGTATATGGAACCAACAAACATGAACTTTTCCAATACTGATCTCAACTCAAATATAATGTTAAGGTGGGATAGTCCCTTTAGGCTTTAAGGTTGTTTACCTTATGTAGTCACTCACATTTGTATGATATTTTGTTCACCATGCCATAATGAAAAAGCATATCAGCATTAGGTTGTGCCCTTGGAACACTCAATAACCTAAATTATTGTGCCAGAACTATACAAATAATCATACCCTAAGTTATCAAAAGGCATGCTGTAATGCATATTGTATTTGAATGTGTTTAATCAAAACTTGACCTTTTGAGTTGTGAAATTCAAATAAGTAAAAGGTGTTGAGGGTATTAGTTTGTGGGCAGAGTTAATACTTTGTCTCCTTGGTGCCCTTCTTTACATCCTCATCTTTGTTAGTTAAAGGAAATAGTTCACCTTGTAAATTTTTCCCAAACACGATTTGATTATATTTTTAATACAATATCTTTCTTTTTATATTGTCAAAAATGGCCTTATATCACTCCGATTCAGGACATAAGGCCGTACATTATTATTGTTTATCAAAACTATATGCATACTTTCTGAGTCAGAGTCCTGATGTCACACAAATTTAACAAATGGTTCAGTCAATCAGATTTGAAAGTAGTCGCATAAGGATACTCACATTAGAGATGTGCCAGCCGGCGGTTCACTTGCTAGCACCAGCTGCAAGCTGATTGGGCTGATGGCATAGCCTCTGCCTGGGCCAACATCCAGCACCACATTTTTTCGCCAGCACCGCATTCCTTCACCAAAAAATCCAATATATTCGGCTGGAGTCTTTTCAGTCAAGAAAACTTGCAGATAGAGGTTTCCCAACATGGGCTACAAAACTGCTATCTCAGTTTACAACTAATGTTGAAGGTGAACTATTTCCTTTAAAGTTACTAGTCATGCCATTTTTTCACTTTTAACTAAATAAGTCAGCTAGTGTTAAGCTTCAATGACAAGTGACCGGTTTAATCTCAATCTACCTTTGACACTTTCATTTTCCATTGCTGTGAACTTATTGAAAACATTAATTTTAATTTCCATGTCCTAACTCATTCACTAGAAGTAGCAAGTGTTAACAGTAGAGTAAGCTATTGTAACATCAAACAGGTTAAAATACTGGACCTTTCATGGTATCAGTGGCATACTGTTGCTTTAGGGCATCTACACCACCATGACAAATCTGGTATTTTGACATGTCCAACATTACAGTAGTTTACCATTTCTCAGTAGGTGTACCCAAGGGCTGCGCCACCTTCCGAAAGTTGGGGGGGGGGGGGGGACAGAGGCATTCTGAAGTCGATTCTTTCCATGCAATGCCCAGAGGCTTAAAGGGAGTGTGCCTACTCACTTCGCTTATTTGGGGTTATTGACACTGGTCTATAGAACATACTTTTCTGAATTGACCCATTACTTCGTTTCTCTAGATTCGCCCTAGTTGCTGAGATATTCCAAAGACTCCAGGAACTTGCTGGGAGCAAAACGTTCTCGGGTGGACTCCAGAGGGCTTCCGCTACTAGGAGCACTGCAACTATCGATTAAACTGCTAGCATAGCGCCGGACAATAGCAATTCAACAAAACAGCTCGTGCACGCTGATAGCAGCAGCCGAACAGAAACTGGACGGCCATCATGTTTTTCGATGATGATCGTTTCGATGATGGCCGATGGCCATTTTTTGAAGAAGATATCAATTTAGAGCTACGAAACTTGCACATAATAAAGTTCACAGTGGCAAGAACGTGCGTGCACAACTTGTCTTTCTATCTTGCATGATGTGGCCGTAATTGTATTGTCTTATGTGCGCCGTTTTACATAACATCACCATAGTGGCGATCGTTTTATAGATATCGAAACAAAAAAATAAGAAAAAAGCCAATATAAGTGAAAATTCAACTAAAGGGGCTCCAGATGTGAATTTCATCATATACAACAATCAAACCAATAGCTACTTATTGTATGACAAATATTTTTGACATTCCAAAACAGTAGGCACACTCCCTTTAACCCTCGCCCTGCGGGGGTCCTAAAACGACCCCCTGAGGATTTTATTGCATAACTTTTTGCACATGCGGTGCATCTTGCTGACATTTTTAGTAGCTGAGTATCCAACAATTATACGTAATCTGTGGAAATTTCATTGAAATTGATCGAAAAATTTGGGAGACAATCATGTTTAGATGTCATGTTGGTGGAAAAACCACAAATGTTTTACAAATTGTAGAACACAGAGTTTTGAAGCAAATTGCAAACACAATTAAGTAAAGATATGAAATGTAATTTTCTTTAAAATGGCAGTCTCGGATTTGCGAAATTTTGGTTTTATGACCCCCCTAAAATGAACAAAAACTGATTTTTTTTTTTTGGGGGGGGGGGGAAATCACCACAAAATAAAAAAATCAAAGATGTTAAAAAACGGAATATATGTGAGAGAACTAAGTATGGACAATACTCAAACCAAATTTCAAAGCAATATCTCTTTTTTTACTGAGTGATGGCTCCCTAAGTGTAATACATTTATGACATCATTTTTTTAATAACTTTGTTGGACTTTTTTTTACCAGATACGAATAAATAGTTACCTTTTCTGTATTTCTGAGACAAAACTGGTCTAGGAACATGCCTTTTTATTTACATTTATAAATTTCTAATTTTGTGGTTTTCTGACAGAGCAAAATCGCTGTTCTGGACGTGGTCGATCGAGGTCATTCACTTGACCTGGAAGGTCATTCGGTGACCCGAAACGTAAAAATTGCATACCCTTATATTTCAAACATGACAGGCAACATGTTAGTTCTTACCGCGTTGCTCTATCTTGCTTGATTTGGAAGTTAACGGGGGGGGGGGGGGGGGTCTTTTTAGGACCCCCGTAGGGCGAAGGTGAAAAAAGCTCCCGTAGGGCGAGGGTTAATGTTGAAATCTGACAATGTTTGGGGACACGTCCCCGCCACCCCTGTGGTGGCGCTGCCCCTGGATGTACCCCATAGGTTGAATTAATGCAATAGGGAGTTCTGTCAGATTAAGATGGCAGACATAGCTATATTGATGTATAATGTATGTATGATGTAGATAACATGCTGTTTCGTGTTGCCTAGGTTGTTGTGCGGCTGCATCTCCCTCGGGCTGGCCCCTGTCCGCCGCACCATGGACACCACTCCCGTGATGAGCCGGAGCCGCTCCAAGCTCTCGCGGAGAGACCGCGGCCTCTGCAGTCCCAGTCCGATGGCGGTGTGCGCGGGGGCCGCTGACCGACGCACCTCCTCCGATGCCGCCTTCAACACACCACTGCGCGCTCTGCCACCAGACTCGGTCTGCTGGGACTCCCCGGTGTCTCCCTTCAGCCCTCCACCTATGTCTCAGACGTGCGTGGTCTACTGGGAGGACGAGGCGCAGCGGCGGACAGCTGAGGAGCTGAAGCGGGCGGTGAACCGGCCCGGCGACCGCGTGCCGCCTCCTCTGGCCGCCTCCCCGGCGCCGCTGCTGCCGCCCGGCCGGCGGAGGACGTCGCGCGCCACCCGCCAGCAGCAGCAGCAGCTGATGGCTCTGCTGGAGAAGGCTCAGAATTTATGTTGTCCGGGCGGCACCCAGGCGGCGGAGGCAGCGGCAGCAGCGGCTGAACAGACGGAGATGGTGGAGTCTGAGTCGGAGCAGCCGGCGGCAGAGGCCGGGAGGGAGTCCGACACCAGCGCGTTACCAGAGATCGAGTCCGACCCCGAGCTGGACCGCTCGCTGCTGCGCTGTACTCAGCTGGCTGAGCTGGTGGCTGCGAGCACCCCGGCCGCCACCGACACCTCCGATACCTCTGCCGTTCGCCGGTCACGCTCCTTCAACGCGTTCGTCATGGATGCCATGCCAGATGACGAGGACGAGATCTTCAGTCAGATTCCGGACGAAGCGCTGGATGGCGCGGACGGGAAGCCGACGTCGACAGGCGAGTCGTCTAGCGGGGTTAGTAGCGGATCCAGTGCCCCGCCGCGGCCGCGGCCGGGCCGGGGAGGCCGCGGTCTGCCCCGGACAGTGTCGGCACCCGACTACCGGCCCCCGGGCGAGACTGGCCATGGATGGACGGCACAGCCCGGCCGTCCCGCTCCCGCCTCACAGACCACCACGCGTTCGGCGGCAGCAGTGGCGATGTCTTCCCGCTCTGGAGGCCAGATGAATAACAGTGCTGTGATGAAGCCCTCCGTTGTGTCCAACAATAGTGCTGTGATGATGCCTTCTGCTTCCCCAAACTTGAACAGTGTTGTGATGAAGACGTCTACTGCCTCGAACAGTGCTGTGACGAAGCCGGCAGCAGCGCCGGTCGCGACCGGGCCAGTGTGCCATCCACAAACGAACAATACGCGGCGGTCCGTGCCTGGCGTAACCCGCGTGGCGGCCAGCATACAGAGACTGCCGAACAGCGGGCGGCCGTCGGCGGCGGGGGCGGCGGCGGCTCCGGCTCCGGCCGACCCTGCCCGGCAGAAGGCAGAGATGAACCGGCGTCGAGCAGAGGCGCTGCGTCGCCTGCGGCAGAACCAGCGTGCACGTTCCACTGCGGTGTCAGGTCAAACGCGATAGCCGGGGACGGGGACGGGGCCCGACGCTGTGTGTGGCGTTACTCCCCGTGACTGCCGGGCCGTTGTTGACGGGTATGATGGATATTGTGGAGAGGGGGGGGGGGGGGGGGGGGGTGACGCATACGACCGTGGTCCGAGTCTCTCGTGGTGGTCTGAGGGTCTCGCGTGGTGGTCCGAGGGTCTCTCGCGTGGTCTGAGAGTCTCGCGTGGTCTGAGGGTCTCTCGCGTGGTCTGAGAGTCTCTCGCGTGGTCTGAGGGTCTCTCGCGTGGTCTGAGGATCTCTCGCGTGGTCTGAGGGTCTCTCGCGTGGTCTGAGGGTCTCGCGTGGTCTGAGGGTCTCTCGCGTGGTCTGAGGGTCTCTCGCGTGGTCTGAGGGTCTCTCGCGTGGTCTGAGGGTCTCTCGCGTGGTCTGAGGGTCTCTCGCGTGGTCTGAGGGTCTCTCGCGTGGTCTGAGGGTCTCTCGTGTGGTCTGAGGGTCTCTCGCGTTGTCTGAGGGTCTCGCGTGGTCTGAGGGTCTCTCGCGTGGTCTGAGGGTCTCTCGCGTGGTCTGAGGGTCTCGCGTGGTCTGAGGGTCTCTCGCGTGGTCTGAGGGTCTCTCGCGTGGTCTGAGGGTCTGAGGGTCTCTCGCGTGGTCTGAGGGTCTCTCGCGTGGTCTGAGGGTCTCTCGCGTGGTCTGAGGGTCTCTCGCGTGGTCTGAGGGTCTCTCGCGTGGTCTGAGGGTCTCTCGCGTGGTCTGAGGGTCTCTCGCGTGGTCTGAGGGTCTCTCGCGTGGTCTGAGGGTCTCGCGTGGTCTGAGGGTCTCTCGCGTGGTCTGAGGGTCTCTCGCGTGGTCTGAGGGTCTCTCGCGTGGTCTGAGGGTCTCTCGCGTGGTCTGAGGGTCTCTCGCGTGGTCTGAGGGTCTCTCGCGTGGTCTGAGGGTCTCTCGCGTGGTCTGAGGGTCTCTCGCGTGGTCTGAGGGTCTCTCGCGTGGTCTGAGGGTCTCTCGCGTGGTCTGAGGGTCTCTCGCGTGGTCTGAGGGTCTCTCGCGTGGTCTGAGGGTCTCTCGCGTGGTCTGAGGGTCTCTCGCGTGGTCTGAGGGTCTCTCGCGTGGTCTGAGGGTCTCTCGCGTGGTCTGAGGGTCTCTCGCGTGGTCTGAGGGTCTCTCGCGTGGTCTGAGGGTCTCTCGCGTGGTCTGAGGGTCTCTCGCGTGGTCTGAGGGTCTCTCGCGTGGTCTGAGGGTCTCTCGCGTGGTCTGAGGGTCTCGCGTGGTCTGAGGGTCTCTCGCGTGGTCTGAGGGTCTCTCGCGTGGTCTGAGGGTCTCTCGCGTGGTCTGAGGGTCTCTCGCGTGGTCTGAGGGTCTCTCGCTTGGTCTGAGGGTCACTCGCGTGGTCTGAGGGTCACTCGCGTGGTCTGAGGGTCTCTCGCGTGGTCTGAGGGTCTCTCGCGTGGTCTGTCGATCATGAGTGGTATGATGGTTCGTCGAGTGTTGCCTTAGCTTGGTGGCAGCGGGCCATTGAGGAAGAGCTTACGGCCGGTTAATGAAGAGCGTCGTACCAAGTGGAATAGCACGTGTTGACGGCATTGAGTGCAATGGGGAATGTGGGAAAGTCCAGATCACGCATGTGGATATTAATTATATGAGCCAAGAAAAGTGTTGTGTTCTTTATGACTGATCATGGATGAGTGTTGTAATATATTTGAATACAGCGAAACCTTGCTTGTGGGAAAATGAAATGCGAAACGATTTCGGTCACGAACATAACACGTGCGCGCGTCATTTCGAAGTATGCTAGGTTTGGGTGACGGTCTGGCACAGCGGTAAGACGCTTGCTTTCTGCGCCAGAGTTAGGTTAACTCCAGGTTAACTCTCGGCAAAAAGTCGACCCCATACCCCCAGAGATGAGAGTTTAGCACCTTTGTCCCAAGAGTCCACAAACCAAACGAGTATGCTAGGAACTGCGTAATACGCATGTTTTTCTCAAGCAAATCCTGCTAATATCCATTCAGCTGATCTGATTACGTTAATCTCGTCGCTAAGGCGATGTTGAGAAATACTAATACAACGTTTTTGTG
>JAXIVJ010011578.1:5000-43142 GCA_036785665.1 Chirona hameri | reverse complement strand
GGCGCCGGAGAGCCTGAGGATGGTACAGTGTCAATGTACGACATAACGGCGGTCACGCAGGGGATTACATCACACAGCCTGGGTACAGTAGTAAGCGCATTGAAAACGTCCCCCGTCCTTTCCCCACCCGGGCTAACCCGGGACCGGCCCTCAGCAGGAGCTGCGGGGCCGGTCGGCCGGCCGGGCGTGCGGGGCGCCGGCCCCGCTGGTCGACGGCTCGCACGCCCGGCCGGTGGCGAGGGGGCGCCGCTTCGCGAACGGGAGCCGCTGAAAAACGCGAGGCGGCGCGGGCGGGGGCCGCCGATGGGCCCCATCGGGCTGATAGGCACCGATGATAATTTTGATGTTGTATGGATGATTGAATGTTTGTTTGTTTTTAAGTGTTCTGTATGTAAAAATGATAATAAAAGTTATAAAAATTTAAAATTAAAAAACAAAAAAACAACATTGAAAACGTGTTTATTAATATTTCGTTATGACACGAGAAAGCCGCAGCGGAAAGAAAGAGATGAATTAACACCGAATACAGATTGTTGAGATCAAAACATCGGTCCAGAATCTGCGACTATTTAGACACGGCATCCGTTCTTCCCAAAGGTCACCATACGTTCAGCCAAGTCCAGTGATGCGGTTGTATGTTGTTATTAGCCGTGCACACTCACAGGATGTATGTGATAACACCCACAGCCCACATGTCGCATGCCAGGCCCAGAGGCTCGTAGTTGACTATCTCAGGTGCGACGAACTCCGGCGTACCTGAAATAAAATAAAAACATGCTAACACATGGCGTACAGCACACAACCTTTCTGGTCGTTGATATCGCCCTTAGTGAGATTGTAAACGGTACTTATTGTGTACTTATGCATCCGGATTGCTTTAAACACAGCAGTATTGGCATCAATATATCTCAACGAGAATATCTGGCTGTGTTTCTCACAGTCAATATGTCGCTGTGTATCTTACCGAGCATGTCTCGCTGCTCCCTGCCCGGCTCTATCCTCCGGCTGAGACCGAAGTCGATCAGCTTCAGCTGGGGCCGGTTCTTGCTCAGCAGCATCACGTTCTCCGGCTGTCGGAATAAACACCAAGGCGTAGTCAGTGGGTATACAGACGATACAGACGACTAAAAACAGGGTATTGTTGACTAGCATTGGGAATATGTAGGCCCACGAGTTTTGTTTTTATCCAAATATGTCCCGAAAAGAGGGACAAATACAGGTGTATTATTTTATTTCTTTACATGTATCATTTCAGTTGCCCAAAATATATTTAACAGGTGCGCGAAATTGACCGTTCTTTCGCGCATGTATATGTCGTTCGTCTACGAGGTTTTATAAACTTATTGATTGTTAATTAAATTAATTGTTACAAATATAATTTATTTTGCAAACGCATGACCAACAAATTACAGTTATAGCTTCTAGCTTTGGTAGCAGCGCCTATTATTATAGGCGTTATCATATTATAAGTTTATTATTATTATTATGAAATTATAACTTGCCAATTGGAATTTGCCATAAATGGTAAATGGGCCGAATGCCTAACAGCAATAAAGAAGCCAGTGGTCTTGCGCGAAGAAAAGAGAAGCTGACCCCAAATTTGCACAAGCTTAGGATGGTATCAGAATAAATGCGTTCGGTAGTAATATCTCTACTGTTCCAGGAGATCTTTAGCAAATTATCTCTAGCATTTGTTTTCACTTTTTATCTGTGTGATTTCATATAAACTATTTACGGAAAGTGTTGGTTGAAACAAGACCAAAGATCAGATCAGCCGGTCTAAACATGAAACACTCAGAGGCATTCGGATACAATCAGTTCCAGTTGCTTTGTCTGCTAATCTAAACTTTTCCGAGACGTGATGCAGTAACCACGATTCCTGAAATAAAGTTCGTTAGCTCGTTATGTGCTGACGTACCTATGTTTGAGCGAGTAGCGACAAGCCAGTCCATCATTGCCATCTGTAGGGGATCGACTGGGGGAACGACCAAACTTTTATGTTTGGATCCTTGTAGCGGACAGACAAAGCACTCTACAGAATATCTACATACATTATTGGCAAGCCACATCAATTGGCTATCAAAAACAGGTTTGACATTAACCCGCGCACTGCAGGGGGGCTGATTTCCGCCGCCCCCCCCCCCCTCAGGTTTTTCGCAGATAGAGAAAAAATGGCGGCGCGTAGCGCCGCCGGATTTTAGCACACCTGTTAGGACATCAATTGCGCACACTTTGAGAAAAAAATAACCTGGCGTCATCTCAGGTCAGGTCACCAGACCAGGTCAAGTGACACAACCTCCAAAAATGTTTGCAGTTGTGCCAAAGCCAGAGTTTCTCACCGATCAGTGTGAAACTTACAGGATGTCATGAGGGCATAACTACCTACCTGCAATTCGTTGATCTCGGAATTTTGATATCGGTGACCTAAGGTCAGGTCAATTTCATAGCCTCCCCATGATAAGTCAATGGGGAAATATACAAATGCTTATTTCAAGGATATGCATGATATTAGTCCAATTACTTCTGGATCATGTTATTATATAATATTCTTGATGATCCAAATGTAAGTTTTTTTCAGTGTTTCGTCTTCCCATATGCAACATGCCCTACTTGGGTCACCACTTGACCTTGACCTGATGTCAAATTTTAAAGTTGACTTAACAAGGTCACCATTTATATAATTCGAAGCGCCTTGACAAGATAAACACAATGGCGTAAACAGTTTTTCGTTATCCTTATTAAGTAAAAAGTTAATAGCGAAACACGATTTTGCAACAACAATTTTTTTCCTTTCTTTTATGACTCCTGGAGCCTCAAATATTGACCTGAGATCAAATTTGAGGATATCTTGTCGATTGAAAATTTAACTGGCTAATGTTTTCCTTTTTCCGTTTGTTTCTAACTAGCACAGTTTCCGAGATATATGGGAATTTCTGGAGCGAAGTCCTACAACAGGAAAAACTGGAAAATTTTACCTTTGATGACCTCTAGTGACCTCAATTTTGACCTGACCTAAAAAAAAAATACTGAAATACTTTCGATAGAACTTGTATCAAGCTATCAAATGGCGTTTTCCGCTTGTCGCTACGTAGCGTAGTTTTCGAGATCTCACGGGTGGGGGGGGGGCGTAAATCCCCCCCCCCCCTGCAGTTCGTGTTCGGCGCAAACCCCCTGCAGTGCGCGGATTAATTGAGCCATCAGATATAATTCAGCTATTACAAAGCAAAATCTCTTGATAAGATAACATTTCGGTTTTGCCCAAAATTGCGGGTAATGCCGAATGAGTAAAAGTAGCTGTTATCTTATTTCGAACTTAAAATATATGAGCTTTAAGTGTTTCTATCCAAGTGTTTACGGATTAAAATCCAATTGTAAGCAGTCTCAGACTAAAATATTCTGCAGACTTGCAAACGCAGCGATATTAAAAACCGCACATTCTTACTTTTAATATGCGAGTGTTGCAACCACAGTTTTCGCGTTTGAAGGATGCCATTCAGGAGAAGAAAAAACGTTCTTTCAAAAGACAAAATTGTCTAGACCATGACCAAATTTCGGCAACGCCGAAATTTTCAGTGCTATTTCGGCTTTGCCCTGGGAGACATGCCTCCAATCTATTGAGCGAGAGCTTGACCGTGAGGCCAAATATCTTAATGTCATATTTGGGATATACATTGAATATTCAGGCAAAATTATTGATATCCAAGTATCATGCACCAACGACAAATTATAGTCCTCTAAAATAGCACCTTGTTGATTTTTACGTACCCTAAAAAGCGCTCCAACCGCGCTGCATCTCAGTAAATGGCAGTACCGGTGCGATTTCGGCAGAAACACACCATTTCTAGCTAAGCCTTCTGGAAATGTCAGCAGAAGCTGGCACCTCCCACGCACTTAAGCGTAATCGACAATTTTGGCTTTTAGGTACCGTATTCGGCGTTCCCCCAGTCCTCCCCCCCCCCCCCCCCCCCCCAAAAAAAAAAAAAAATGAAAATGAGAAAGAAGAGGCAGATGTGTTTCGGCAATCATTTGCCTCCCGGTATTCCCAAATAACTGTGACTGAACTGCTCCGTTTCAGAGAATATGGATTCATGAACAAACATGTTGCGTGGCTAAATAAGAAACACGTGCTCCGATCTTTTGGGCATGGATGACGGATCTACTGAGAATTCCTATCAGGTAATACAAAAATCATCGGGATAGTCCACCGGAATTTGAATGCTAAGGTAAGCACTAGGCTCAGGAGTCAGGACGAAGATTCTCTTCCAAGTTGTGCCGAGTGGTTCACTATATCCGACATCAGTATCTGTAATTTCTGGGACCATGTTCTTAGGTAGTGAGGGTCTTTTGCTTACATGCCCTAATACTGATTGAATGATCAGATATTTGGCGTTGAACTATATTGTAATATCCAGGCAATCGAAAGAAGAAAAAAGACGTTGTACCTTGTCAGATCCAGGAATTTGTGAGATAAAACACCCATTGTTAAATGTTATCACGGTATTTTATCGGATCCAAAAAACGACTCTAAATTTCACCTCCCATCCATGCACTGCACATGTCCGCAAATAAAGACACAAAGAAAGGGACTGCCAATCTTATCATCGTAAAGCAAGCAAATGAGATAAAGGGGATTCCTAGAGAATGGTGACAAATAATACCGACACAGGAAGCAACAATGCAATGCCAACTGCTTGCGTAGCATATACTCGGGAACGGGAGGAAAAACCAAGTACTTCAGCAAATTTCATGCCCGATGCACATTCATCGATATAACAAGAATGCATACTCAGTTGATCTTACGATTGCATTGCAAGTAAATGCATCAAGCAATGACTGATTGTCGTGTATCACGCAGAGCACTGTACCCCCTGATGTGTCCTGGAATTATGTATTAACTGAGAAAGCCGCTCCCATTATAGGCAAGGAAACAGACTACGTCATAGGAAACAGACGACGCTATCCGATTGGTTGTCATATCTACAAGTGACGCCCGGGAGCAGTATCCACAAGTGACTCAAGACGGTGATTATTGGTAATATCACATCACCCAGTGACGCAGCCCAGCAGTGTGACATCATTCAGTCTCCCAGTGACGTCGCCTAGCAGTGTGACGTCATCAAGTCGCCCCATGACATCAGGCAGCACAACGTCATCCAGTCTCCAGCGATGCCGCCGGGCAGTATGACTTCACCCTGACCACTCACACTGACCTCTGACCTCACACGAGACAGGTCGGCACCCTGACCGCTCACACTGACCTCACACGAGACAGGTCGGCACCCTGACCACTCACACTGACCTCTGACCTCACACGAGACAGGTCGGCACCCCGACCACTCACACTGACCTCACTCGAGACAGGTCGGCACCCTGACCGCTCACACTGACCTCACACGAGACAGGTCGGCACCCTGACCGCTCACACTGACCTCACACGAGACAGGTCGGCACCCTGACCGCTCACACTGACCTCACACGAGACAGGTCGGCACCCTGACCACTCACACTGACCTCACACGAGACAGGTCGGCACCCTGACCGCTCACACTGACCTCACACGAGACAGGTCGGCACCCTTACCGCTCACACTGACCTCTGACCTCACACGAGACAGGTCGGCACCCTGACCGCTCACACTGACCTCACACGAGACAGGTCGGCACCCTGACCGCTCACACTGACCTCACACGAGACAGGTCGGCACCCTGACCGCTCACACTGACCTCACACGAGACAGGTCGGCACCCTGCCCGCTCACACTGACCTCACACGAGACAGGTCGGCACCCTGAACGATCACACTGACCTCACACGAGACAGGTCGGCACCCTGACCGCTCACACTGACCTCATACGAGACAGGTCGGCACCCTGACCACTCACACTGACCTCACACGAGACAGGTCGGCACCTTGACCACTCACACTGACCTCTGACCTCACACGAGACAGGTCGGCAACCTGACCGCTCACACTGACCTCACACGAGACAGGTCGGCACCCTGACCGCTCACACTGACCTCTGACCTCACACGAGACAGGTCGGCACCCTGATCACTCACACTGACCTCACTCGAGACAGGTCGGGACCCTGACCGCTCACACTGACCTCACACGAGACAGGTCGAGTCGGGTCAGCGGCGGGTCCGCTACCTTCAGATCGAGGACAGGCCGTACCTTCAGATCCAGATGGGCGATCCTCTTGGAGTGCATGTGCTCCAGGCCAAGTAGGATCTGCCTGATGAAGAGCGCCGCCTCCGCCTCACTCACGTGGTCCTTCTCCGTCACATACTCAAACAGCTCACCCCCTCGCACACTGGAACGGGGGATAATGTATCATTACGTGACATACTCGAACAGCTCACCCCCTCGCACACTGGAACGGGGGATAATGTATAATTACGTGACATACTCAAACAGCTCACCCCCACTGGAACGGGGGATAATGTATAATTACGTGACATACTCAAACAGCTCACCCCCACTGGAACGGGGGATAATGTATAATTACGTGACATACTCAAACAGCTCACCCCCTCGCACACTGGAACGGGGGATAATGTATAATTACGTGACATACTCAAACAGCTCACCCCCACTGGAACGGAGGATAATGTATCATTACGTGACATACTCGAACAGCTCACCCCCACTGGAACGGGGGATAATGTATAATTACGTGACATACTCAAACAGCTCACCCCCACTGGAACGGGGGATAATGTATAATTACGTGACATACTCAAACAGCTCACCCCCTCGCACACTGGAACGGGGGATAATGTATCATTACGTGACATACTCGAACAGCTCACCCCCTCGCACACTGGAACGGGGGATAATGTATCATTACGTGACATACTCGAACAGCTCACCCCCTCGCACACTGGAACGGGGGATAATGCATCATTACGTGACATACTCGAACAGCTCACCCCCACTGGAACGGGGGATAATGTATAATTACGTGACATACTCAAACAGCTCACCCCCACGCACACTGGAACGGGAGATAATGTATCATTACGTGACATATTCGAACAGCTCACCCCCACGCACACTGGAACGGGGGATAATGTATCATTACGTGACATACTCGAACAGCTCACCCCCACTGGAACGGAGGATAATGTATAATTACGTGACATACTCAAACAGCTCACCCCCACGCACACTGGAACGGGGGATAATGTATCATTACGTGACATACTCGAACAGCTCACCCCCACTGGAACGGAAGATAATGTATCATTACGTGACATACTCGAACAGCTCACCCCCTCTCACACTGGAACGGGGGGTAATGTATAATTACGTGACATACTCGAACAGCTCAACCCCACTGGAACGGAGGATAATGTATAATTACGTGACATACTCGAACAGCTCACCCCCACGCACACTGGAACGGGGGATAATGTGTAATTACGTGACATACTCGAACAGCTCACCCCCTCGCACACTGGAACGGGGGATAATGTATCATTACGTGACATACTCGAACAGCTCACCCCCACTGGAACGGGGGATAATGCATCATTACGTGACATACTCGAACAGCTCACCCCCACTGGAACGGGGGATAATGTATAATTACGTGACATACTCAAACAGCTCACCCCCTCGCACACTGGAACGGGGGATAATGTATAATTACGTGACATACTCGAACAGCTCACCCCCTCGCACACTGGAACGGAGGATAATGTATAATTACGTGACATACTCGAACAGCTCACCCCCTCGCACACTGGAACGGGGGATAATGTATAATTACATGACATACTCAAACAGCTCACCCCCACTGGAACGGGGGATAATGTATAATTACGTGACATACTCGAACAGCTCACCCCCACTGGAACGGGGGATAATGTATAATTACGTGACATACTCAAACAGCTCACCCCCACTGGAACGGGGGATAATGTATAATTACGTGACATACTCGAACAGCTCACCCCCACGCACACTGGAACGGGGGATAATGTATAATTACGTGACATACTCGAACAGCTCACCCCCTCGCACACTGGAACGGGAGATAATGTATCATTACGTGACATACTCGAACAGCTCACCCCCACTGGAACGGGGGATAATGTATCATTACGTGACATACTCAAACAGCTCACCCCCACTGGAACGGGGGATAATGTATAATTACGTGACATACTCGAACAGCTCACCCCCTCGCACACTGGAACGGGGGATAATGTATAATTACGTGACATACTCAAACAGCTCACCCCCACGCACACTGGAACGGGGGATAATGTATAATTACGTGACATACTCAAACAGCTCACCCCCACTGGAACGGGGGATAATGTATAATTACGTGACATACTCGAACAGCTCACCCCCTCGCACACTGGAACGGGGGATAATGTATAATTACGTGACATACTCGAACAGCTCACCCCCTCGCACACTGGAACGGGGGATAATGTATAATTACGTGACATACTCGAACAGCTCACCCCCTCGCACACTGGAACGGGGGAAAATGTATCATTACGTGACATACTCGAACAGCTCACCCCCACTGGAACGGGGGATAATGTATCATTACGTGACATACTCAAACAGCTCACCCCCACTGGAACGGGGGATAATGTATAATTACGTGACATACTCGAACAGCTCACCACCACGCACACTGGAACGGAGGATAATGTATAATTACGTGACATACTCAAACAGCTCACCCCCACTGGAACGGGGGATAATGTATAATTACGTGACATACTCAAACAGCTCACCCCCTCGCACACTGGAACGGGGGATAATGTATCATTACGTGACATACTCGAACAGCTCACCCCCACTGGAACGGGGGATAATGTATAATTACGTGACATACTCAAACAGCTCACCCCCACGCACACTGGAACGGGGGATAATGTATAATTACGTGACATACTCGAACAGCTCACCCCCACGCACACTGGAACGGGGGATAATGTATAATTACGTGACATACTCAAACAGCTCACCCCCTCTCACACTGGAACGGGGGATAACGTAACATTACGTGACATACTCGAACAGCTCACCCCCACGCACACTGGAACGGGGGATAATGTATAATTACGTGACATACTCAAACAGCTCACCCCCTCGCACACTGGAACGGGGGATAATGCATAATTACGTGACATACTCAAACAGCTCACCCCCACCCCCACTGGAACGGGGGATAATGTATCATTACGTGACATACTCGAACAGCTCACCCCCACGCACACTGGAACGGGGGATAATGTATCATTACGTGACATACTCGAACAGCTCACCCCCACGCACACTGGAACGGGGGATAATGTATAATTACGTGACATACTCAAACAGCTCACCCCCTCGCACACTGGAACGGGGGATAATGCATAATTACGTGACATACTCAAACAGCTCACCCCCACCCCCACTGGAACGGGGGATAATGTATCATTACGTGACATACTCGAACAGCTCACCCCCACGCACACTGGAACGGGGGATAATGTATCATTACGTGACATACTCGAACAGCTCACCCCCACCCCCACTGGAACGGAGGATAATGTATAATTACGTGACATACTCGAACAGCTCACCCTCACTGGAACGGAGGATAATGTATCATTACGTGACATACTCGAACAGCTCACCCCCACGCACACTGGAACGGGAGATAATGTATCATTAGCCTCAGGAAGTCTTTCGCGTGACTAAACTGTGACTACAATGTCAGGACCTGTAGGTATGTGTAGGAAAACGCTATGCGGGGCTGAACGATAATTTAGGTATGACATGCAGACTGCAGAGTCTGGCAAACTGCAAACCCTCTTTATCTTTCATAAAGACAATGCAGAACTGCGGTTTGCTACGACCGCGCTATCAGTGTCTCTGTACTAAGGAAAATATATGTGCATATTTCATGCATTTTTCCTCCTATAGAACGCCGGCCGAAAGAAAGGCAGTCTCGCGTGCGCGCAGTACTTTGCTGTAAGATGTGACTGCAGCTACGTGATGTGACGTCACGGTGGACCCGTGACATGATGTGACGTCACAACATATCCGTGATGTGACGTCACTGTGGCCCCGTGACATGATGTGACGTCACAATATATCCGTGATGTGACGTCACGGTGGCCCCGTGACATGATATGACGTCACAACATATCCGTGATGTGACGTCACGGTGGCCCCGTGGCATGATGTGACGTCACAACATCTCCGTGATGTGACGTCATGGCAGAACGTGACTTCACCCACCGCCGGCGGCGGCACAGAACACGAACGAATGGTGCCCAATAAACCGACAGTTTCACCAAGCATTTGATCACAATAATTGTCTAATGAGCTAAACAGAAGGAGGTAGTGACTGCTGAATCGTTAAATACAATTTCAAATAAAAATGCTTCATCATTAGCGCTTCGTTTCACTCTTCCGCCAGACGTGTTTCTATATCATTCAAAAAGCGGAGCATTAAAGGGAAATAATGACCTTTTTGATTTTGTTAGCAACAATTGATTTGGCTACCGTTATGGTATTAACATGATGTGATCTAAATCTAAGAATTAAATAAAATGATTCCCTAATTCAAAGTTGGAAGGTTGGGTTTGGTATTTTCCCTCCACTATTGGAAAACAACACAACACACGCTTTTGTATCAATCTGCTCAACGTTGTTGAATTGGCACTTCGAAACAAATCGCCGACACTAAATAGGTCGCCGTCGACGTGCATCGATGAGCTTCCGATTGAATTGCCAGTTTTTTCAATGGTTGTTAATTGTAAAGGATGTGCGGGTATATAATCACAACAAGCAGAACACAAAATATATTGTCCACACCATTGCGTAAAAAGCAATACGGGAAAAGCCCCGAGTTTGATGGAAACCGAAAAGTACTGGCAAGAACTGGTCGTTAAAAGTGTGGAACGCTTATCAAGATTAACTTGAAATATATCTCGGAAGGAATTTTTATATGCTCCGTGATGTGACGTCACGGCGATGAATTTACATCATATTTTGGCCTCGTAGACGCTCATTCCACGATACAATATCTCAACACACCAAAGTGGCAAATTGAAACCCTACATCTCAGATTTTGATGAAACTTTGTTCCGGGGGTAATTGGGGTCCCAGAACATGCCTGTGCAATTTTCAGCTCACTCCGAACAACGGCTATGGGGTCTGGAGACATTGCTTGCGGCATTTTCACCAGGTCAGACAAACTCAATTTTGTTTAGGATTTTTAGACCAATTTGGGTTGTTTAAATTTAACAAACCTATATATCATTCGACTCCACTTGAGCTGCAGAACATTCTGGTAATTTGTATTGATTTTGTCGTGCAACTTGAGGTTGTTATTTTACTTGACCTAGGGTGACCTTGCGTGACAATGACAAAATATAATTTTTATATTATATTTTTTCCCTTTTTAAAATTGACCTCAGGATGTCATGAGTGTGCAAAAAAATGGCGGATAGGTGTTTTCTATAAATGCCATTATTTTCCATCCAAGCAATAGCCCTCGCCCTGGTGGGGGGAGTCATGTTGACCCCTCTTAGGTTTTTCGCGAATAGCGAGAAAACGGTGGCGTGCAGCGCCGCCAAATATGGCACAGCTATTTTGGCATCAATTACCCCCATTTTGTGAAGTTTAACTTCAGATCATCACAGGTCAGGTCCCAGGTCACGTCAAGTGACCTTACCTCCAAAAATGTTTGTGGTCGTGCCAAAACAGTGTTTGTCCGAGAGCTTTGAAACTTGCAGAATTGCATAAGGTCACAAGTACCTACAATTAATTGATCTGTGATTTTGTTGTATCAGTGACGTAAGGTCAGGTCATTTTCGTGACCTCCCCATTATAAGTCAATGGGAAATATACACATGCTTCCTGTTCAGAGAATATGCTTTCGACCAGGCCAATTCTTTCATAATCATGTTATTTTAGCTCATTATTGATGACCCAGGTGCAATTGTTGCTCTGTGACTTCTGCAAGGTCAGCTGAGGTCATATCGGGTTACCAGCACTTGTTTGCCAATAACTATTGATATAATAAATATATAGACGTGCAAATGGCACCACTGTGTTTGTCTCGTCGTTTCGAAGCGCTTTGGCAAGGCAAAAACGTTGGTGTTAAAATTATCGCTATATATGCCTAACCAATAAACACATATTAAAACCTTTTTCAGAAACATCGTGACCCTCGTGACCTTTAGTGACCTCTGGGGCCTAAGCTATTGACCTGAGCTTAAAATTGCGGACACCTACGACGATTTTATTTTGCATAAGCTTTCGGTTGCTTTTTTCCGTTTGTTCCTAGCTAGCATAGGTCCCGAGATATTTGGGGGTTTCTGGAGCAAAGTCCTATACTTGAAAATTTTACCTTTGATGACCTCTGGTGACCTCAATAATGAGCTGAGCCAAATATGCCCGAAGTAACCTCGAATGGCCTTGTCAAGAGCTTTCAAACGTTTTTGTTTGCGTCTTTATAGCCTTTTTGGTTTTCGAGTTAGAGGTGGGGGGGTCATTTTGACCCCCACCAGGGCGAAGTTGTTTCAGAGGCACACCGGGATTTGTCTCAGCTCAATATTTAGGTCACCAGAAGTCATTAAAGATCAAAAGGACTCGACGAGACCAACACAGTGGTGTCATTTGCACGTCTATATATGGATTATATCAATAGTTATTGGCAAAGAAGTGCTGGTGACCTGAGATGACCTCAGCTGACCTTTCAGAAGTCACAGAGTAACAATTGCATCTGGATCATCAATAATGAGCTAAAATAATATGATTCTGGAAGAATTGGCCTGATCCGATGCATATTATCTGAATAGGAAGCATTTGTATATTTCCCATTGACGTATACTGGGAGGTCGCGAAATTGACCTGACCTTAGGTCACTGATACAAACAAATTAGAGAGAAATGAATGTAGGTACTTATGACCTTATGAAATCCTGCAAGTTTCCAAGCTCTCGGACAAACACTGTGGCTTTGGCACGACCACAAACATGTTTGAAGGTAAGGTCACTTGACGTGACCTGATGACATGACCTGTGATGACCTGAAGTTAAAACTTCCACAGAATGTGGGTAATCGATGCACAAAAAGCTGAACCATATTTGGCGGCGCTGCACGCCGCCGTTTTCTCGCTATTCGCGAAAAACCTAAGAGGGGTCAAAATGACTCTCCCCACCAGGGTGAGGGCTATTGCTTGGATGAAAAATAATGGCATTTATAGAAAACACCTATCCGCCATTTTTTGCACACTACCAGCTGACACCCTGAGGTAATTTTACAAAGGAAAAAAGAGAAAAAATCATAATTGCCCTTTTGTCAAGGTCACGCAAGGTCAAGTACAATAAAAACCTCAACTTGCACGACAGAATATATAAAAATTACCGGCGTGTTCTTCAGCTCAAGCGGAGTCGAATGATATATAGGTTTGCTAAATTTCAACAACCCAAGTTGGTCTAAAAAATGAGTTTGTCTGACCTGGTGAAAATGCCGCAGGCTATATCTCCATAGCCGTTGGTCGGAGTGAGCTGAAAATTGCACAGGCGTGTTCTGGGCCCCATTACCCCTGAACGAAGTTTCATCAAAATCTGGGATGTAGGGTGTTACCCCTGTGTCGATTTGTCGTGGAATGCCCCTATGTCGATGATTTCAAGTGCTAACTCCATGTTTGTGGGACAAGGTCATTATTTCCCTTTAACAGACACCGGCAGAATATTAGCTGCTGCACTAGATGTCACACTATCTGTGTGTTACTGTGACACTATCTGTGTGTTACTGTGACACTATCTGTGTGTTACTGTGACACTATCGGTGTGTTACTGTGACACTATCGGTGTGTTACTGTGACACTATCTGTATGTTACTGTGACACTATCTGTATGTTAATGTGACACTATATGTGTGTTACTGTGACACTATATGTGTGTTACTGTCACACTATATGTGTGTTACTGTCACACTATCGGTGTGTTACTGTGACACTATCGGTGTGTTACTGTGACACTATCTGTATGTTACTGTGACACTATCTGTGTGTTAATGTGACACTATATGTGTGTTACTGTGACACTATATGTGTGTTACTGTCACACTATATGTGTGTTACTGTCACACTATCGGTGTGTTACTGTGACACTATATGTGTGTTACTGTGACACTATATGTGTGTTACTGTGACACTATATGTGTGTTACTGTCACACTATATGTGTGTTACTGTCACACTATCGGTGTGTTACTGTGACACTATATGTGTGTTACTGTGACACTATCTGTGTGTTACTGTGACACTATATGTGTGTTACTGTCACACTATATGTGTGTTACTGTGACACTATCTGTGTGTTACTGTGACACTATCTGTGTGTTACTGTGACACTATCGGTGTGTTACTGTGACACTATATGTGTGTTACTGTGACACTATCTGTGTGTTACTGTGACACTATCTGTGTGTTACTGTGACGCTATCTGTGTGTTACTGTGACGCTGTGGCATTCCGCGACGTGACGTCCGCGGCGCTGTGACATACTATGACATATCAGGTGCTATGGCACAGCGCCGCGGACGGCCGTCACGGTTCAGCACTGTGGCGACACACCCGTATCATGTTAATTGACAGTCAGTCGGCATGTGACGGACTGGCGTTGCCCCCCCCCCCCCCCCCCCCCCCCGTCACATGAAACGCAGTAGTCCAGCAACGAAACACTGTACTGCGCCGTTTGGGTCTGCAGCGTGGGCAAACTCAGACAAAGCGACTGCAATTGCAGCGGTAGATATATACATATTCTTCAAAGGATTGTCGATTAAAAATTATATCGGACACATGTTTCAGAAATCGATGCAGTCATGCGGGCGCAAAAGAATCTAAGCCAAGGCCATCCCAGGAAGCATTCTCCAATTTTGTCCTAACTTTCACGTTATCCTATCCCAGTAAATGTCAAATCGACTTTTGTATGAGCGTATATCAAATATAATAGACTATTGTATATATGCATGTTTCATTGAAGACCAAGGAGTTACACGTTTTTGTAAGTTTTCGGTTAGTTCTTTCAATAGTTCGAATACGTTTTTGGTGTTTGAAGGAAGATGAAATATTAACTTCCAAAGTTGCTCATATAAGTCAAAATAAGGCTAAAAAAGTGACGTTTCGGTTTATTTCTTTTTTCGGTTTATTTCGGTTTATTTCGCTAAACCATTATACATAGTCGCTCACGAAAAAAATTATCGCATCATTTGAAAAATGACATTGCACACAAATTGTCTCGTGAATTCGGGCAGGGTCTGACATCGGCGGGTCAAATATATATATATATATATATATATATATATATATATATATATATATATATATATATATATATATATATATATATATATATATATATATATATATATATATATATATATATATATATATATATATATATATATATATATATATATATATATATATATATATATATATATATATATATATATATATATATATATATATATATATATATATATATATATATATATATATATATATATATATATATATATATATATATATATATATATATATATATATATATATATATTATATATATATACAAAGGAAAAAAATCAACTTACGGAGTCCTGTCATACAAATTATGTTGATGCAAAACAAGTTTCCAAATCCATCCATTCCAAAGATTCCAGCATTGGCATCCACGAAATCATGGTCTTCCAATCCTGTGAATCTCCATGTAATCTGTATATTATTAGTTGGAATCCAAGCATATCGAAGTCAAATGCGTGAAACGATGCATGGCAGAGACATTTAATACCCGTAAAAACGGTACTACAAGTTCCAGCTACGACGTTGCACCTGTCTTGGTGCCCTGACACGGAAGCGCTGCGCAGCTCAGTTGAGACTGTCAGTGCCCTCTGGTGGTCTCCGGTTGAACCGCTCCGCCCGGTCCGGTCCGGTCCGGTGGGGGTGGGGAGGGGCGGGGAGAGGCGGGCTGGAACCAGTCTCTCCCACGCTGCCTGGGAGCATGCCCGCCGTCTGACTCTAGGTGCACGACCCCATATCTTGGGACCGCCCCGCTGCCTCTCCACTGCTCTGCCTCTCCACTGCTCTGCCCCTCCTCCTCACCCTCCCCCTCTTCACCTTGCAAGGACGCCGCCGCCACCGCCGTGACCGCTGCACCGTTCGTTCGCGGTCGGCGGCGGTGTGGAGTGGAAGAACAGGTGAGGGTCGGCCCCGCGCCGGCTGCGGTCAGCGGTCAGCGGTCAGCGGTCAGCGGTCGGCGGTCAGCGGTCAGCGGTCAGCAGAGGTCAGCGGTTAGTGGTTAGAAGAGGTAGCACTGGCGGCGGCGCGTTGGCGTTGAGCCGGCACAGTGCACTCCGCCGGTTGAGCCAGCCAGGTTTACCATCCAGAGGTCGCCAGGAGGTCGCCAGGAGGTCGCCTCCAGGAGGTCGCCAGGAGGTCGCCTTAACTCATATGATGCCAAGACCGTGACCGCGGGTCGGTCAGGCGGCACTGTAATTCCATCGGCAGGCATGCGACCGCTCCTTCCAGAGCAAAACATCTCCTGAGGCAACAGAGCGCAGTCCAAGGCCACTGACTGTAGGGTTATCGTAAATGTTTGATAGTGCTGGTTCAACTGAGGGCGAGGCCCTTTCGAGTTTTACATGAGTAATTTGATGTGCGGGAATACCGACAGGGATCAATGGAATACAGCGTTACATTGTTTTTGTATAAATATTCATCAGGTATACCGATTGGGAAATAACTACTGGCAGGGTCTCCGCCACGCCTTTGGAATGGGGGGGGGGGACAGGGACAGGATCGAGCCGAGTGGTCGCCGTCAGCGAAAAGTTGTTGACCGGGGGGCAGGGCGGGGGTGGAGCGTTAGCGACAAGTTGTTGAAGGGGGGGTTGAGCGTTAGCAAAAAAGTTGTTGAGCGGGGGGGGGGGGGGGTGGAACGTCAGCGAAAGCTTGTTGAACAGGGAAGAGGTAACAAATAATAACTACAACCCTACCGGTGTCGATTTTTCAAAACGATGGGGGGGGGCGGAACATAGACGGGTCCAATGGGGTTAATATCAGCGCCATGGCTTCCCCAAACGACTAAAATCGGGGGGAAAAATGGCGCATTTGATGTTTGTAAAAGAAATTATAAGGAATAGGTACAAAGTAGTTCGTTTTAAATCAGTTCTCAAAAATGAACAGTCACATGAGTTTTGCCTTGCGTCGTACGGCGCCTCAAACCAAAGTTTTTGGCCGAGCCTACGACCGACCATTTTTTAAATATAGTTTTGTTTTGTGTTATAAACGTTTTGATGGGATGGATTTCCGAGATCAGGACCCCCGCTAAGCTAAAGCTTGTTGGGCGGGCCCTGACCCCACCATCCGATCGCGCAATGTCAGTCACCGGCAGAATTTAGAAGCGAAAGTTTAACGTCCTCTAACGACTGAGGACGGTCCGCTCTGCTCTCTGGCTTCATCTGACCTTGAACACGGCCGCTGCCACCGGCCGCAGGTCATCTCCGCCAGGAGCAAATAGCGAGCGCCGAAGCGTCTCGAACCTACCTTGCCAGGGTGGGTCAAATCTGTAATGGCCTCTCAGGCCGACCGAGGGCCATCTCAGGCAGATCAAAGGCCCCCTCAAGCCGACCTCGGTTACCCTCCAGCAGACTTGTGCTTGATTCTGCTTCAGCGGAATCGAGTCCGATTCCGATTCCAATATATACTTTATTAGAGGAATCGATTACGAATCCGCTTCCAGGGCACCTAAAAAACTTTATTCCGAATCCGATTCCATTGATTCCAATTGTATTACACTGGCTGCCTCAAAAATGTCCGATCATTCTTACATTTTGTACAAATGGCACGAACGGCACGAATGACACGAATCGTCATATTCAATATATTACACAGTTATATTTAATATGGCTATTTTGATATACAAAAAATCAAATAATTTCATGAAGTTTGTTAAAAAAAAAATACTGGCCTGTGCTGCAAAATTGTGATAGTTCAAAAATTGAAAGGCTAACGAAGGTTCAAAACGATATATAATATCTAGACTTACCTATAACCAAGGTGCATGGACATATTTCAAGCTGCTATTTGTAATATGATAGGTACATGGGGAAATCAATGCCTTGAAAGATATAATATTATGGCATATACGGTACAATAAACATACCTAACATTGTCAGAAGTGAATATCATTGTACCTATGTTTCCACTTAAAAATAGAATTACTGAGCATTTTTGACTCTCATTAGGTAACAAACCATCGCCTAGCTTTGCTTCAGCTATTCTTGCTCAACGGAACAGATTTCCTTCAGGGAAGAGTGATGTCTGATGATGAAGAGTGAATTCATGGCCAGAGTGATGTTTTTTTCGAAAATAAAACGGAATCGCTTGAAATAGCCATCGATTCCGATTCCGATTCCATAATTTGCTTAACCCGCGAGTCACTGGAGGGGGGCATTTCTTAGCCGCCCCCCCCCCCCCCTAGGAATATTGGGAATATCTCAACAACTAATGCAGATATTGACGCCAAACTTTCAGTATCTCTCCGGGCATTATTTTTACACCTTTTGTGCAAAACTGAAGCAATTTTCGTCAGATTTTTTTTTTCTCTCGAGATATAGTGAATTTAATGACATCACTAAACACGATTTTGACACAAAAATCCGCTAAACTTTGCCAGGCCGTACAAATGCCACATTTGAAGTAAAATGCAATCGAAAAACGATAAAAGGTAGAAAATTGCAAGGGCTACAAACCAGCTATCTCGACATTTATAAAATTTTGTTTTCGATCCCAAAATAAAAAAGTGTTTTTAAATGCCCACAAAATCACATTTCTCAAAGATATTTGAGAAGGAAAAAAAAAACAGAATATATGTCAGATAACGACATATGGGCAACTACCATACCAAATTTCAAAACGATATCATCTTTTTTTATTGATATGGCATATAAAGTATGGGTAAATCATGACGTCATATTTTGCAATTGCGTTTTTTGGCTTTTATTGACCAGATACAAACAAATTAATGCCAGCACTGTATTTTTTTTAAAGATAAAACTGATATAGAAACATGCTTTTTCATCTAGATTTATCAATTTCAAATTTTGGCCTTCAGTGACCTGAACTTGACCTGAACTTGACACTAACTTCACGTAAATGAAGTCAGGTGGTAAAATGACTATCACTATCGAATTTTACGCGTAAAAGCATCCATACAACATGTGCTGCATGACTTTCGTAGATATTTTGTGTGTAGTGACCTTTTGTGACCTGACCTTGACCTTGATCTTTTCCAACAATCTCACTTTAGCTCATGTGGGATATGTATCATACCTTTGACATCACTTTGGGTGAGCATAGGCGCAATCGAAGGCCATGGATGGCAAGAATTGTCCATAAACTCAAATACCTCGATTTTGACGTTTGACTTGACCGTGACCTGATATGTGACCTTAATTTGAAATTTGTAAGTGTGCGTTAGGTTTATAGTGATTGATTCCACCTGATTTCGATTCCACCCAGATACCAACGGAATCTAATCCGATGCCGATTCCAGTACCAACGGAATCGATTCCGGAATCGGATTCGATTCCACTGGAATCAAGCACAAGTCTGCCCTCCAGGAGGGATCATAACTCCCTAGACCCCCTATTTCACCTTCTTGACTACGCTATTGGTTGTGGATTGAAGCTCCAATCGCAATTTCCAAAACTCTAATGCTAGCCTCTAAACTTCGATCTCAATCTAAAAATAAAAACAAAAAATGCTATATTTTTTCAGGCGTGCTTCCTCAGATCGACTAGGGCTTTCTCAGTGACGTCCAGAGGGTCAACTCTGGCTTCCAGAGGGCCAACTCTGGCATCCAGAGAGCCCACTCTGTCCACCCCCTAGAGGGCACAGTCTGGTTTCCAGAGGGTCACCATGGTCTCCGGAGGACCCACTCTGGCCGGCCATTTGAGGGCCCACTCTCTGGCTTCCAGAGGGCTCACTCTGTCCTTCATAGGGCTCACTCTGACCTTCAAAGGGCTCACTCTGACCTTCAGATGGCCCACTCTGGCCTCCAGAGGGTTCAATCTGACATTTAGAGGGTCATTCGGCCAGCCATGGCTGACCTCCGGGGGCCAACCCTGGCCTCCAGTAGGCCTACTCTCTGGCTTACAGAGAGCCCACTCTGGCCTCCAAAGAGCCCACTCTGGTCTCAGATGGCCCACTCTGGTCTCAGAGAGCTCACTCTGGCCTCCAGGGGGCTACCCTAGCCTCCATAGGGCCCACCCTGGACTCCATAGAGCCCACTCAAGCATTTAAATAGCCCACTCTGCTCCTTGCCAACCTCCAGAGGGCCCATACTCGCCTCCATCCAGAGGGCCCACTCTGATCTCCGGATCAGCGGCGGCGCCACCGGTGGGGGGGGGGGGGGGGCAGGAGGGACAGATGCCTCCCCCCCTGTCGTCTGGCAGGGGAGGGGGGCAAACATATATTCCCCCCCTTTCATTTAAGGATGCCCCTCCATGCTTCCATGAGGCCTCATCTCGCAGGCCCCATCGCGGAGGTCACAGGGGCCCCTGGAAGCCAGAGGGGGTCCTATGGAGGTCAGAGGGGGCATTTGCAGGCTAGAGGAGGCCATCTGGAAGCCAGAGAGGAGGTCAGAGGGGACCTATGGAGGTCAGAGGTGGGCTCCTGGAGGTCAGAGGGGGTCCTTTGGAGGTCCGAAAGGCCACTGAAGGCCAGAGTGGGCCCTCTGGAAGCCAGAGAGGCCCTCTGGAGGGCAAAGGCCAAGGGGTCCCTGTAGGCCAGAGGGGGTCCTATGGAGGTCAGAGGTGCCCCTGAAGTCCAGAAGCGGCCCTCTGGAAGCCAGAGGGGAGGTGAGAGGAGCCCTATGGAGGTCAAAGGCCCCTTCTCAAATGGAGGCCACCTAAATTTGTACTTCCCCCTGACAAAAATTCGTGGCGCCCCCCCCCCCCCCCCCCCTGCTACGGATGGCCTACTGTGACTTCCGGAGGGCCCATCCTGTCCTCCAGATGGCCCACCTTGTCCTCCAGAGGGCCCACTCTGGCCTACTTTGGGCCCACTGTGGCCTTCAGAGGGCCCACTCAGGCCTCTTGATGGCACACTCTGACCTCGAGAGCTGTCACTCTACTTAGCCGTTTCAGCGTTTTTTTTAGGCGATTCATTTCCGACTCAAAAACAATTTCTTTAGGTGAAGATAAACACATTTAGTCGGTACACTCCTTGATTCATAATTGATTTACCATTTTAGTCTGTAAAGATCCGACCCTTATAGTATCCCTTGAAGTGAAAAACGAGGCACACAAACCTAAAGTGGTAACGTCTATCTATCGTCTATATTGGCTTATAACGTATATCGCGGTTAATCTCACATCTCACAAACTACGCTTCGACGTGAATAATGGTTATGCCAGAACGGTAAAAGGCTCTTTTTTGGGGGGGGGGGGCAAATCCCCCACAAAAATCACACAATTCATCTCACTCATCGAATTTCGATTCTTCATACATCAATAGGTGATTTAAACAAAACTTCCTTAGCAAAAGTTGCGTAGATGTTCGCTTAAATTAGGAAATGCGTCATTTTTTGGTCGACTTCAGGCGTTTTAGGGGGCTTGGCAGTTGGCCCTTCCAACCCCTTTGGATACACCAGTGGCCAGATAAACATTGGGTGGGAGAGCACCTTGGGGGGGGGGGGCTGAACTTACCATTGTGGGAAGGGGGCGAGGGCCACCCCAAAAGTATATAAATCGGCACCTATGAGTACAACCGAACACTGATTTGTAGTTGTTTGTCAGGGAAAATTGGGAGGATTATCCCCCTGGCTCAAGAATGGGGGGACACGCCGCCCCCCCCCCCCGTGGCGGAGCCCATAACTACTAGTTGTGGTTATTTACAATCATCATCATACGTTTCCGTGTCGAGCAATGCAGATTCAGTTATTGAGTCTCTTCTGAGGTATTTCGGAGAGATGTCAGGTAATTTCATCGCAAATGGCTTCAGGAATGTTTGTGGTTAGTCAGTTCCGTCTGCGACTTTCCATTCCAACCACAGTAAGACAGAAACTTCAATATGGTAGCACCAAAACAAGCATGTTTCTGAAGTTGTGACAAATGATAGACTTTTGACGACAAAATATCTGGTGATTGACTTGCTTTCGAACATATTTCTTAGATAGTAAACCCCAGCAACCCCGGCATTTACCAGACAAGGAGACCGAAAACCGGCTCTGACCGCGGGTGAACTGGGTACAGAGGCGCAGCAGCTATCGGCGGCGCATGGCATGCAGAACTCGTGAGCTCGACTGCCACGAACAGTGCAGGGTGCTGGGGTGAGAGATATCGGCCGCACCAGACACACTGACCGGTCTGTGACGTCAGAGGTGAGGTAACCGACCGACCGCCTGCCTCCACATAGCCTGTGCCTCCTTTGCTCCATCTTGTCTGTCTCATTAGTCCTAATCTTTGAACATATGTACACTGCTCCCGAACGCCATCTAGCTGGATTTTACCCATAGTCACCTCCTCCGAGCTGTATCATATTTCTCATCTTCCGAGTCCTTCAATTCTCCATTGAGGCACGTCTTGGTCCTGCTGATTCCCTAACTACAAAACATCAGTCCACACACAGTTTGCATACGAGTCGAGTCTGCAACCCACAGTCTATAATGTACACAAAGTGCAAATTACGTGCGGATTTAGACTGGCCAAAGAAGTTGGGTTCGGCAGCCAAATATCAGACTGTGACAACATTTATGAAAAAAATCAATCCAATTCCCGATTTTGATGCCTTGTGCAAAAACACTGCTTTAAAAAAACTTTCCTTTAAAGGGAATGTTTCACCTTTCTGAAAGTTGTCAAATATACGCTGGTTGTGGTCGAAAATATGAGGGAGTGCTGCTGAAAACGATGGTGATATTTTTTTCTCTCTCGAAAAGTCACTTAACTTTATACAAATTAAGTTTTTCAATTTGGGATGTAAACGTCATTATTGAGCTATAGAGAGCTATAGAGAAAACCTTTACGCTGGCAAAATATGGCACAATCGTTTCAGACAATTCTGGCGACTTAACCCTATTCCCTGCGGGGGCAGATTCTGCCCCTCCCGGTGGTTTTTCACTTGCCGCTTCTAAACCGTTAAACCTAGCGTCCTGAACCTTTGTGACTTTTCTCAAAATTGAATGGCGCGTGTTGAGTCAAAATTTTGAGAAAAACAGTCTCGCAGAGGCGGTTCCAGGCTCCTGTTTTGGGGAGGGTGTTACGAGTGCGGTTTTGCGACGCATACTTCCTTCGTGGTTTGCAGTGCAATAAATGCGTCAGAACAATTTCAATGCAATATGCATCATAGATACTGGGATTGTACATATTTTGGGGGTAGAGGCGCACTCAGGATAAAAAATGGGAGGCGATACCACCACCCTCAAATTAGGTCCAACTTCAAATTAGAAAGATGATAAAAGCGTTACGCGCATGGTGCCCCCCCCCCCCCATGTTTTTCCCTGGATCCGCCTATGCGCAATATGTTAAATTTAACAAATTACAGCATATAATGCCCACATGTGACGTTCATGTCGTCCCAAACAATCACGAACAGCACATATTTTTTTTCAGAAAATCCCTCCATTTTACATTCCCTGAATACGCCTATGATTTTTTTTGTCTTTTAATATATTAAAAACCAGTACATTTCAAGCTCAAAAACGTTTGGGGCATGCAAATCGGTCGAACCACATGGCCGCAATGACCTTTCAAAAAACACCCAAAATGTACATATTTGTTTCCCCCTGGCCCCCATTTTTAACAAAACAAAAATTCGGGATTCAAAAAGAGAGATCTTGTCATAAAGAATCGAATGGAGTTTTCCCCATCGAAATCTACCGAGTGGTTCTCGAGATATCTGGGGGGGGGGGGGGGCAGAATCTGCCCCTCCCCGCAGGTTAAAGTAATTCTGGCCGCCCGCAGGGAATAGGGTTAAATACAAACATTGTGGAGCTGTGTCTTCTCCCGCACAGAACACAATGACGAGTGCGAGGAATTACGATAGCTCAATATTTATTAAAACAAACAATCAATCCATAACTGAGACTTAAAACAACGCGAAAAACTTCAACTTGGACCGCAACCTATCGCGTTGGCCGTTGTTCAAATCGTACTCGCCAAGGTTCGAGAAATACAGTTCGTCTGACTTCCAGGACCAACAATATTGAAGTGGCTGCCAGCCAATCAGTGGCGGCACTAGCCTAGACCCCAATCCCATTTTGCAAATTCGAAATTCAATTGCTTAAAAACGGATAAGTTTGGGGTAAAATGACCTTAATAATTTAGAGATTTCAATAACGGCCAAAGATAATGGCTATCTCAGTTCAAAACCAATGCAAAGGTGAAACATTCCCTTTAAGTTGCTTAGATTTTCGCTTAAATCGGGAAATGTGTCCATTTCCGGCCAATTACAGTCGTCTTGGGGGCCGATGTTCTCCTGCATCAGTCAGTGGACAGAACAATACACTAATATACAGTACTACTATACATAATACACTAATATACAGTACTACTATACATAGTACACTAATATACAGTACTACTATACATAATACACTAATATACAGTACTACTATACATAGTACACTAATATACAGTACTACTATACATAATACACTAATATACAGTACTACTATACATAGTACACTAATATACAGTACTACTATACATAATACACTAATATACAGTACTACTATACATAGTACACTAATATACAGTACTACTATACATAATACACTAATATACAGTACTACTATACATAGTACACTAATATACAGTACTACTATACATAATACATAATATGTATTATGTATAGACATAATATGTATTAATGTGTATTAGTGTACTATGTACAGTACTACTATACATAGTACACTAATATACAGTACTACTATACATAATACACTAATATACAGTACTACTATACATAGTACACTAATATACAGTACTACTATACATATCTTCTCGGCTGACACAAGACAATACCGATGTTGGGGGGGGGGGGGTTAATTAGCTGGTAATCGCCTCATTATCACCCCCGTATCACACAGAACATTTGTCTGAATGTATGCCATCTTGTCCAGTGGACAGTGGCTCAACCGGTTCGAGTGTGGCAGACGTGTCACACAATGCGTCCACTGTGTGCACCAACTGTATGATGGCACGAAGCAAGAATTCGGTGGGAACTAAGTTGCTGAACATCCTCCGGTTTTCTCGCTTAAGAGTTTTTTGTTAGCGACATTTTTGAATATTGGTAATTGGCTTTCTGCAGGCATCCGGTGCACCATCTTTAACTTAGCGAACGCTCGAACTAACTAGCCCGATCTGTTAAAATGTCAAGTCTGCTTTGTGAATGTAAAGAAATTCGATGTGATGACATAGTGGCCAGATGGTAAGTTTCCCAGGCTGAATGTCAGGTGTTTCCAGCGTTAACGGTTAACCAGCGGAGACAGAGAGGTACAGGATTGTAGCTTCTCCAGAAAAGTTGGGGGGGGGGCTGAGCAGGGAAAAATCGCTTAAGTACTATCAAAATCCACAAAAATACAGATTTATCCCCAGATTTGACCCACTTCCTCGTCCAAGTTAGGGGGTGAAGCCAAGTTGGGGGGGGGGGGGCCTGAAGCCCCATCAACTGAATATGATCCTACACCCCTGGTGAGGTACTATCAGTCAGTGATGTCGACGTCATCCTGACATCATAGGTGCATTAAACAGTCTCTTTTCCGTCGCAATCGCTCCCGCAGTTTTGAAACAACGCACCGAAACGCTGGGGAACAAAAAACGCACAACTTTTACCGAGCGACCTCCCACGTATACATTTCTAAGGTTAAAAGTTCGCACTTTGCAAAGCACATCATTACTTTCGTCTTTCCCTGCTGTGGAGGACTATGAACACCTCATCAAAGATAGAATACATTTTAAGATGTAAAGGTCCTTCCGTGAAATAAACATCGGAACTTAATTGTTTTGCACTTAGTCCCAGCACAACAAAATATCGGACCATTGCTGCTGGTCACCATGGACCAGACAGACACCCCAACTCCCTCCACCCAATGGCGCCTAACCCGACACCACCCTCCACCATAACCGGTTACCCAGCGGCCGCCTTGGCGCTGATCCGCCAGCATGAGCAGGGCCCGTTCGGTGGCACGGTCACTAGCCCTCCGGCTGCGGCGTCATAAAGGAGGAGGCGCCCGATCAGAAACCAGACAGTGGCTTATACCGGCCCGACTGCCGTTAACCCTCCCTCAAATTGCGGTGCTGAAGAAGAGGGAGGGGAAGTCTGGCTTAGAACAGCCCGAAGGCCGCTGCCCTGTGATCAGGGAGAAAGGTGGGGACAGTCGGACTGCCGCCACCCTCCCCTAGACTGTCGTGGCCGTGACGGGTTGGGGAGGGGGCAGGCGGGAGCTGCTTCAGCCCCCATTGCTTAGCTCCCCAGCTCTCCTGGCAGACAGCTGATCCGAGGCCCCAGCCACCGGGAGCCGGTCGCCCCCCCCCCCCCCCTCCCCATCCTAGCCGAATATAGGAGCTTCGCAGGCGGTAGACGTGGCGGACGTCGGCGGATGAGCTCGGACAGTGCCCGTGACGTGGCCTATATCAGATAATAACAAGGTGCAGCATTTGCTTAACGTCCAATACACCATGTGTATCGCGTGGCATTAGTGAATGTGGGCTGTCGTACTGCCGTGTAAAAACCATGACCGGTCGCGGATGCAGGTAAATGGTTTGGCAATGGTTCCGATTGAAATGCCTACGCAGGTGAAAACTGAATTAATTAACTAGTCAGTTCTTGTTTCCGTTCATCTCGGAGGCTGTTTGTACTGATTGTGAATATTCAAGAAAGTTTAGGACATTGAACAGAATTATAAGTGCGCGGAAAGGTACAATTCGAAATGCGATTATATTATACATACAATTTTGGAAAGCGCGATGAGTACCGTTACAAAATTCACACAATTCACACACCCGCACCCGCGCACGCACACGCACACGCACACGCACACGCACACGCACACGCACACGCACACGCACACGCACACGCACACGCACACGCACACGCACACGCACACGCACGCACACGCACACGCACACGCACACGCACACGCACACGCACACGCACACGCACACGCACACGCACACGCACACGCACACGCACACGCACACGCACACGCACACGCACACGCACACACGCACACACGCACACACGCACACCAGAATGCAACACCGGCTTAGTGCGCGAAATCCTGTGACATTGCACTTGCAGGGGAGCGGCTAAGCGGTTTTGAGGAAGCCACGAAGCTGTTTCAAGGACGGCATATGCCGCCATTAGGTAGTCTAAAACGTCAGGAAAAGCATGCGATTTCAGCGATACACGTGTGAGTCATCAATCTGTTGAGCACATCCTGTCTGTTGCGTCTCACGGGTCACGACACACTTACAGATTAGAATGACGCCTTGGCAAACGCCGTTTTCTGATAACAGTTGGCACGGTCGCTGTAAAAAATCGCCCTCGTGCATCACGTTTGCTGTCTGACTCAGCACACGCTAAACCAGTTGAAATAGGCGCCAAATACATGGCAAACTTACAGTTCATGTGTGTTTTACTCCACCAGTCATGCTCACTTGTTACGAGCGAGCACGAAGCGCTCACTCGTCCTTCCGTGGTATATGGGGAAAATCTGAATATGAGCGGCCCGACCCGGCACGTGGCGACGCTATTGAGAAGCTCATATCTCTGCAACCAAACGTCCGATTGACAAGCGAGCTTGTTTGCTGAGCAGCCCCATCCAACCTACCCGGTTTGAGATCAGTGACGACTCATGTGGGTGACTACCACTGCGCGTGGCGCGTGCCGCGTGAGGGGTGTTGACAAATGTTTTTTTCGCAAAAAACTTCGCAACGGCTGGGCAGATTATGTGCAAGGTTGATGTGTGGTTACTGGTTAGGGACCCCTCAGCCGCCAGTTTCCCACAAGTCAAGGGTGGGGTGCCCCTGCACGTGCGCACGTGCACACCCCTATTCTATATCTCAGGAATGGCTGACCCGATTGTGTTATAATTTGGTGTGTGGTTAGGGACCTCTCAGCCGCCGCCTTTTCACAAGTCAGGGGTGGGGTGCCTCTACACGTGCGCCCGTGCTCACCATTTTTTGTATCTATTAAACTACTTGCCCGATCGATTTAAATTCACCATACATTTCGATCGCGCTCGCTCGTTCATCGCCAATTACGGCGCCTTACTGGTGATAGTCAGCCTATCACCAGACACTATAGAATACGGCGACTAGCACCAGCGTCGAAGTCTCCTGAGTACCTAACATGTGCATTTGTTTTGGAGCCTTTGGGACAGACATTAAGCTAGGGGTGCAATTTTACATGCTTTCTATTGGGTCACGAAGCAACGGTAAAATATCAAGGGAGTGTGTCTTCCCAATAGTTCATGAACTTTGACGTAGTCTTACCACCGTTAACCCACGCCCGCTGGGGTCTCTAGCGGAACGCGCCTCGCTGGGGGGGGGGGGTAAATGTTACCCCCTGCGGTAAATTTTACCCCCAGAAGATACGAACCAATGACCAATGCGGTCATTAGTTCGTATCTTCCGAACTAATGACCGCAGCGGGACGCACAAGGCGGCGATCGAAAGCTCTCAATGAGACGAATATAATGCAAGTCCAAAATTCTTAAATAAGGTCACATGTCAGGTCACGATCAGGTCAAAGGTCACAATTGAAGTATTTTAGTTTTGGGGCTATACTTTCCATCCAAAGCCTTAGATTGCGACTATTATCGCACAAGGTGCTCTCAAAGGTATAATGCATCTCCCGTATAAGCGAAAGTGAAATTATAAGCAAAGGTCAAGGTCAATGTCAGGTCACAAAAGGTCACAGGTCTACGAAAGCCATGCGACACATATTGTATGGGTTATATATTTATTTGTCTGTATCTGGTCACTAAAGGCAAAAAAGTAACTTAAAATGACGTCATGAGTTACTTATACTTAGGGAGCCATAAGTCAGTCAAAAATAAAGATATTGCTTTGAAATTTGATTTGAGTATCGTCCATAATTGGTTCTCTAACATATATTCCGCTTTTTATATAGATATTAATTAAGGTAAAATTTCCGGAAAATCATTTTTTTAAGATCTAAAAAAATAATTTTTCCTAAATTTTCCCACAAAACAAAGTTTTTGATTTTTTTAAAAATCAAAACTCCCAAATTTCGCAAATACGAGATAGCCATTTTGAAGAGAATTTCATTTCCTTTCTTTTGACCTATTTTCATTTCCAATTTGCATTAAAACTCTATTTTCTACGAATTGTGAAATATGTATCGTTTTTCCACCAAAAATGGCATGACATGGCGTCATTAAAACGTCATGATCTTCCAAAATACCACCTAAATTTCAGTGAAATTTTGTGAGAAAACGTATAATTGATGCAGCATAAGGTATTGAAAGTTTGACGTCGCCATCTCTAATTGTTTTCAAGTTATTGAGAAAATCCGGGAGGGGGTAAAATGTACCCCCCAGCGGGGTGCGGGTTAAATAGCAGAGCACCGTCAGCCTGCCACCCGATCAATCGACGACATCACTACCTCCTGGCCAACCATGTCGTTGCTCCCTGCCGGTGCGGCGGTGTGAGCCGTCGCCATTACCCTGACAATCACGGGAACAAAGGCGTGGCTTCATCTGATCCGGACCGCTACCCTCCGTCGCGTCGGCGGTCGGCACTCGGACATCCCAGGCTGGTGGCGGTAGGGTTCATGGGAGCCTTACTTCCCGGGCCAACGTACCATTACACGGAAAACACCGTCAGGAGGACGGATAACGTGCTATAACGTGACGTGACGTCATGTCGTATGATGTGATATGATGCGATGTGACGTGACGTGACGCGGTGTGACGTGGTGATGTGAAGGGACGGGACAGGACGGCGACTTTACGCCGGTAGTTTGTCCTACGATCAGCTGTCTATTTGTCTTTTTGTTAACATGTTAAATTTATTCAAATCGCAGTCAACATTGAAAACGCCGGAAATAACTACTCCTTCAAATGTTCCTGATGAATAGCCACACAATAATATATTGACACGAATGAAATTAATTTCAACACATGGAGTAAAAGCAGTGCAACATAACGCGACATAACAGGACAAAAAAATACAAGCACGGAACCTAATGATCATCATCTGCCTGGATTAACATCAGTATTTGTAGTCACCGTGAGAGGCTGCATTAAAGGGACTGTCCCACCTTCCCAAAAGTTGTCAAATGTACACCGCTTGTGGTGCAAAATATGAAGTAATTGCTGCCGAACACGATTATGACATTTGTTTCTCGCAAACAGTGCTCCATTTAATAAAAAGTTAAGTTTTAATATTTGGGTTGATGACGTCATATTGAGCTCTGGAGCTACACAGAAATCCTGTGCGCTGCCAAAGTATGGGCACAATTATTTCGAGACAATTCTGGCGCTTTGAAGTTTGAATACAAAACAAACCAACTACCAAACCATTCAAAGGCAGCAAATATCTCCAAGGTTCACCTTAAAATAAGTCGACTATCATTACCAGTTGGGTAAAGAGAGTCGGGGATAGGGACTCTAAACGACACTGTCGGTTTAGAGTCCCTATTCAAATACACATGGGGCTTATTTTTTACAGATGTCAAAATCAAACTCGAATATCTTTTTGATTAGATCATTGTGGTTGTTTTAACTGCTACCATACTTAATTTCAATGCCAAGCCATCAAAATGGCTATCTCAACTCAAATATAATGTTAAGGTGGGATAGTCCCCGTAAGTGTTGTCCTTCTCACTGACGCATTGCATAGCGCTATTGCCGATGGTTATTTTGGACAAAAATGCCGCTCATCAGAGTGTGACTACTCTTGACATTTAATATGATAAGACTTGAACACGAACTTAGAGCACCATGCACGAGTATATCCGTCTGAAAACATTGACAAATACAAATGTTAACAACATGCTGTGAGACCGAGGTTCATTTGTGTGCAATACCGATAACGGAAAATAATAACGCATCATACAGTTGACTACATTTATATGATGCATTGACATGCATATATAGGATCATGTATATATGATTAATTGACGTTGAACGTAGCTGAGGTGTGGACAAAAATTAAGATCCGTTTCTTGTCATCAGTAATTTAATCCATTTCCAGCCGTCAGTAGTTTCAGGTTGTGTTCATTCGTTGTTGTTACTGTCTATGCTAAGGACTATTCTGGATGCCTGTATTACGGCCTTTCTCACTTCATGGGGACAAACATATATTTCCAAGGACATCAGAACAGCTTCCATGTAAATCCTTCCCAGAGTTGTCTGGCCGTGTTCTATGCATTGTTTTTGTCTGATAATGGCGATAAGGCAGTGCAGTTTGCAGTTTCATAGAGCCGAGAAGTTGGAGAGATTTGATCTCAACACCAGCATGCCGAGGTCGGTTCGGTGTGAGTTTGTTCAGCGGAGTAACGCCGCAGGGTAACGGTAGCTTTGGAGTTGCATCGGTTGCTGAAGGTAACCACAAAAAGAATGGACATCAATCGGAAATTTATACCCATATCAGGAGTACCGTAAGTATCAGATAATATTTTATTCGCCGGAATGAGCAATTGAGAAGGGAAAATATAAATTCAGTAAAAATAAGCCCTCAAACATGTTATGGACAAGTACAAACATTGTTCAGTATCATTTTTGCCATCATTTTATCACGATATGTATGCACATCGAGACAAACAATTTGCGATTGCTTGAATTAGTTCGTCTGCAGAACGTTTTACGCAAATTGTGAGGGTATATTGAATTTTTACCACATGCCGAGATATCCTTTCGGCATTAGTACATATTTTTGGGCAAAGCTTTCGGCCCGCTGTGGCTAATGTTAAAGGTATTTGGGAAACGATTTTGACCTAAGTCATTTTTATTTTCACAGACAATTATTTAACAGAATATTGAAAGCGGAAGTGCCAGAGCAGAAGCACATACGACAATAACCCATAGCAGATAATTGTTGAACACATTTTCAGACTCTGGCGCTTTTGATACAAAAGCGTTATGTCGCGTTTCCAATCAAAATGCAGGTAGGTCATTGCGAATTTCTAGTCTTCTCCTCTGGAGTATCTTCTTCATCTCCGGATACGTTAAAGCCTAAATATGGAGGAAAGAATGGCCCTTCAATTTGGCCATCATTTTCCGTGCTTTATGACTTACTTTACACTTGAATTGTCTTTGATTTATGTTGTTGCGGAACGTTAGCGGCATGCGGTAAATAGCTTCCCACCCTTGTGCTTCGCAAATTATGCAATATTCACCTCGTTTTTGTTTTGATTCGTACCTCGAGCCTACCGGCCCTCGATCTTCCGCATAAAACACTCTGTGAATATCGCATAATTTCCCAGCACCGGGCGGGAATATATAATCGTGAATGCATTTGCCGACAACTAAATATACAATTTTAATTTTCTGGCGTAGTTTCACAGAAGTAAGAGGCATGATTGACGCTGTTCTTCGGAGTCTTAAAAAAACTCAGGTTTAACCCTCGCCATACGGGAGCTTTTTTCACCTTCGCCCTACGGGGGGGGGGGGCTGACAGCCCCCCTGTTACCTTCCAAACCAAGCAACTTAGAGCAATGCGATAAGAACCAGCATGTTGCCTGTCATGAGAGGAATCTAAGAATATGCGATTTTTAGGTTTCAGGTCATCGGGTAACCTTCCAGGTCAAGTGAATGACCTCGGATTTACCACGTCCAAAACAGCGATTTTGCTCTTCAGAAAACCTCAAAATTAGAAATTGATAAATTTAAATAAAAAGGCATGTTCCTAGACCAGTTTTGGCTCAGAAATACAGAAAAGGTGATTATTTGTTCGTATCTTGTCAAATGTCAAAAAAAAGTTATATTTTTTTTTAAAATGACATCAGTTTCTTACACTTAGGGAGCCATCACTCAGTCAAAAATAAAGATATTGCTTTGAAATTTGGTATGGGTATTGTCCATGCTCAGTTCTCTGATACATATTCCGTTTTTTTAAACATCTTTGAAAATGTTAATTTTGTGGGGGTGTTTCCCAAAAAAACAGTTTTTGTTTTATATTAGGGATCAAAAACCCAAAATTTTGCAAATCCGATATTGCCATTTTAAAGAGAATGTAATTTTGTATCGTTGGTGAATTGCGTTTACAATATCCTTTAAAACTCGGTTTTCTACTATTTTTCAAATATTTATCGTTTTTCCACCAAAATGACGTCATCAAAACATGATTATTTCCCAAACTACTCAACTAATTTCAATTAAATTTTACAGCTTACGTATAATTGTTGTAAACTCAGTTACAGAAAATTTCAGCAAGATGCGCCGCATGTGTAAAAAGCTATTCAAGAAAAACATCAGGGGGGGGGGCTGTCACCCCCCCCCCCCCCCGCCGTAGGGCGAGGGTTAAGTCACATATAAAAAGTAAAATAAAAAGTGCTAATCACTTTCACTGGCACGAGTGGTTGATAAATGTTCATGAAGCGAGTATCCGTTAAATCAATCAGAGAGCTTACAATCCGAGATGATGGTTTGAAAGCTCTTCTGGTCCCTCGTTTTTCACTAAAACGACAATGTTAATTCATCTATTCCTATTCCTAGGCATGTCTGATGGCTAGTGACCCGTCCGGTTGCAGCCCGTGCCGGAGTCGCTGTAGGCCATGCCGGAAACGGCGGCCGGCCGCCGGGGTCGCCGTGCCTAGCATGGCCTGTTGCCTGTTTAACTCAAAGCAAAGCTTCATGTGCTCTTCTTCATTGGGCAATAATGCATATGACCCGCCCGCTCGGTCCCCAACCCATAAGACCGTTTTACTGGTTATGGTACTTTGCAGTAGAACCATGAGCGTAACACAAAGCCAGCTAAAAACCAAATGTTCTGCTCGTCATATCAACCAGTTGCCACTGTGAGCAAACCGTTCAAATACAAACATAATTATCAAACCGTGATACGGTAGGACACACAAAGGCTGTGCAAATTTCGTAACACTCAAGAGCTTGATCTCCGCCATCCAAGTACGGCGTTTTACGGATTGTATTTGTGTCGGCTATTCATACAAGTTGTGTGGCTGACGATGGTTTGAGGCATACGGACGAAACTTTTGTGACCGCTGCTTGAAGAAAAACATTGCAGAACAGTAAACCCTCGGGTCAGACAGCAGCCAGTGGTCAGCAGGCAGGATATGTAGCAAATAACGTGGCTGACAGGCCTGCTGGATTAGTAGCATGCCACTGGCGCCGGTCAGATCAACCAGATCAACCAGCGGTGACTGGTGAGTCAGCGGCGCTATCTTATAGTTGTATCGGAACGATATGTGTACATACTTCGTCTATACAGGCCGTGCACTGACCAGTCTGTAGTGTGTTTTGAATGCAAATGAGAGACGAAAATTGGCTAATGGGTCATTCCACGTCAAATCGCACCAAAAAAAAATACCGACCCCCTCCGATTTTGGTGAAAATTGGTACATCTGTAGTGTCAAGTGAAAGAAACATGCCCCCACTTTTAGGTCTGGGTGACCTCAAGGGTCATATTTGGAGGTTATCAAAGACCACGATTTTTGCGTACTTTATATCAATCAAGCGCCTATATATTTTATGCTAATGGACTTAGCGGAATAAAACTAACATCGAAGTGCTCCACAGGGTTGGACCATTCGGAAATAGGGGTAAAAATCCACGTGAACTCAAAATGACCTTTGACCTGACGAGATCAAAATCATAAAATGTATTTTTCTATAAGTTTGCCTGCTCGTAACTAGTCCAAACTTTGCAGAATAAATGAACGTAACATCCTCTAAGAATGTGCAAAAAAATGGCGGACACTGTTCAACATTTTTGAGATACCGCCCTTTGAGTATGGTAAGGAAGTGAAACGGAGCATGCCCCGATAATATTTTAATGTCGCTTGCCATAATGTCGGTTTCTTTGGCCCGATTGACATGAAACTCGGTGGGTAGCTTCCGTTTGAAGAATTCAATCACTTTCCGAGTTTTCATCTCGACCTGACCTCTCATGACCTAGCAAGGCAATTGACCTAGCAATTGACCTATGAAAAGGTCATCCGGGGTCATGATCTCAATGGAAACCATAAATGTCACTTGTTAACACCTATGCATATGTGAAAAGTGCCCGCCATTCTTTTTTTAACATTCTTAGAGGATGTTACCTAGGAATAGTGTATGGCCCACAGATACGTATTACCTATAGGTAATTCGGTGTTCTATAGATGTTCAGGAACGTATCACATATGCACAGGTGTTAACAGGTGACATTTATGGTTTTCATTGACATCATGACCCGGATGATCTTTTCAGAGGTCAACCGAGGTCACTGACCTCTGATGACCTGAGATGACCTTTTTGGTCTCTGGAAGTTTCTAGGACATTTTAGGACGCTGATTTCAAATTTGGAATCCATTTTACATAATTGTATATTCCACTGGGGTCATGCACTTCACACGTCAACCGAGGTCACTGACCTCCGATGACCTGAGATGACATTTTTGGACTCTGATAGCTTCTATGACATTTTGTGACTCAGATTTCAAATTGGCACCCATATTTTGCATAATATTATACATATAATTATATAAAATGGATTCCAAATTTGAAATCAGCATGCTAAAATGTCCTAGAAACCTCCAGAGGCCACAACAAAATAATATCAGGTCATCAAAGGTCGGTGACCTCGGTTGACCTCTTAAAAGGTCATCCGGGGTCATGATCTCAATGGAAACCATAAATGTCATTTGTTAACACCTGTGCATATGTGAAAAGTGTCCGCCATTCTTTTTTAACATTCTTAGAGGATGTTACGTTCATTTATTATGCCACCAAGTTTGGACTAGTTACGAGCATGCAAACTTATAGACAAATACATTTTATGATTTTGACCTCGTCAGGTCAAAGGTCATATTGAGGTCACGTGGATTTTTTCCCTATTTCCGAATGGTCCAACTCTGTGGAGCACATTTATATTAGTTGTATCTCGCTAAATCCATTAGCATAGAAGATACAAGCGTTTGATTGATATAGTGTACGCAAAAAAAATCGTGACCTTCGATGACCTCTAAATGGATGACCTCTAAATGTGACCCTTGAGGTCACCCGGAGCTAAAAGGTGGTGTGTGTGTGTGTGTGTGTGTGTGTGTGTGTGTGTGTGTGTGTGTGTGTGTGTGTGTGTGTGTGTGTGTGTGTGTGTGTGTGTGTGTGTGTGTGTGTGTGTGTGTGTGTGTGTGTGTGTGTGTGTGTGTGTGTGTGTGTGTGTGTGTGTGTGTGTGTGTGTGTGTGTGTGTGTGTGTGTGTGTGTGTGTGTGTGTGTGTGTGTGTGTGTGTGTGTGTGTGTGTGTGTGTGTGTGTGTGTGTGTGTGTGTGTGTGTGTGTGTGTGTGTGTGTGTGTGTGTGTGTGTGTGTGTGTGTGTGTGTGTGTGTGTGTGTGTGTGTGTGTGTGTGTGTGTGTGTGTGTGTGTGTGTGTGTGTGTGTGTGTGTGTGTGTGTGTGTGTGTGTGTGTGTGTGTGTGTGTGTGTGTGTGTGTGTGTGTGTGTGTGTGTGTGTGTGTGTGTGTGTGTGTGTGTGTGTGTGTGTGTGTGTGTGTGTGTGTGTGTGTGTGTGTGTGTGTGTGTGTGTGTGTGTGTGTGTGTGTGTGTGTGTGTGTGTGTGTGTGTGTGTGTGTGTGTGTGTGTGTGTGTGTGTGTGTGTGTGTGTGTGTGTGTGTGTGTGTGTGTGTGTGTGTGTGTGTGTGTGTGTGTGTGTGTGTGTGTGTGTGTGTGTGTGTGTGTGTGTGTGTGTGTGTGTGTGTGTGTGTGTGTGTGTGTGTGTGTGTGTGTGTGTGTGTGTGTGTGTGTGTGTGTGTGTGTGTGTGTGTGTGTGTGTGTGTGTGTGTGTGTGTGTGTGTGTGTGTGTGTGTGTGTGTGTGTGTGTGTGTGTGTGTGTGTGTGTGTGTGTGTGTGTGTGTGTGTGTGTGTGTGTGTGTGTGTGTGTGTGTGTGTGTGTGTGTGTGTGTGTGTGTGTGTGTGTGTGTGTGTGTGTGTGTGTGTGTGTGTGTGTGTGTGTGTGTGTGTGTGTGTGTGTGTGTGTGTGTGTGTGTGTGTGTGTGTGTGTGTGTGTGTGTGTGTGTGTGTGTGTGTGTGTGTGTGTGTGTGTGTGTGTGTGTGTGTGTGTGTGTGTGTGTGTGTGTGTGTGTGTGTGTGTGTGTGTGTGTGTGTGTGTGTGTGTGTGTGTGTGTGTGTGTGTGTGTGTGTGTGTGTGTGTGTGTGTGTGTGTGTGTGTGTGTGTGTGTGTGTGTGTGTGTGTGTGTGTGTGTGTGTGTGTGTGTGTGTGTGTGTGTGTGTGTGTGTGTGTGTGTGTGTGTGTGTGTGTGTGTGTGTGTGTGTGTGTGTGTGTGTGTGTGTGTGTGTGTGTGTGTGTGTGTGTGTGTGTGTGTGTGTGTGTGTGTGTGTGTGTGTGTGTGTGTGTGTGTGTGTGTGTGTGTGTGTGTGTGTGTGTGTGTGTGTGTGTGTGTGTGTGTGTGTGTGTGTGTGTGTGTGTGTGTGTGTGTGTGTGTGTGTGTGTGTGTGTGTGTGTGTGTGTGTGTGTGTGTGTGTGTGTGTGTGTGTGTGTGTGTGTGTGTGTGTGTGTGTGTGTGTGTGTGTGTGTGTGTGTGTGTGTGTGTGTGTGTGTGTGTGTGTGTGTGTGTGTGTGTGTGTGTGTGTGTGTGTGTGTGTGTGTGTGTGTGTGTGTGTGTGTGTGTGTGTGTGTGTGTGTGTGTGTGTGTGTGTGTGTGTGTGTGTGTGTGTGTGTGTGTGTGTGTGTGTGTGTGTGTGTGTGTGTGTGTGTGTGTGTGTGTGTGTGTGTGTGTGTGTGTGTGTGTGTGTGTGTGTGTGTGTGTGTGTGTGTGTGTGTGTGTGTGTGTGTGTGTGTGTGTGTGTGTGTGTGTGTGTGTGTGTGTGTGTGTGTGTGTGTGTGTGTGTGTGTGTGTGTGTGTGTGTGTGTGTGTGTGTGTGTGTGTGTGTGTGTGTGTGTGTGTGTGTGTGTGTGTGTGTGTGTG